>DF363086.1:21518-33548 GCA_000787875.1 Solanum virginianum
AGCTCTAAATAAGGTGAAACTAAGTAAATTGGAAATATAATTCAAAGAGCTTTGATTTGGTAGGTTGTGGACCACCCAGTTCATTGTGTACTAAGAGATATGCCCCTTTAAAGTTGACCCTCCTACTGCTACTTGTGCAAAACTTAGCCAACGGATATTCTTTTGAACTTGGCTTGATGTAGAGGACCCATGATGATCTTAATTGACATGAATAAGCATGACTTTGATTTAAATAAGATCTTAAAGCTTGAATGAATTTCTTGAGATCCGTAATGTGTTTGTGACACTTGAATTGGGTGAAATATTTGTCTAAGTGTTAAAGAGAGTATTGGGGAATGTCTTGTATGATATGAGGGTGAAATAAAGCTAAGTGTAGGTATTTTCATGTATGGGAAGGCTTAGGCCCAAGAACCAAAAGCCTTAGACTGGAATAAAAAAACTAGGCACAAAATAAGGCAGTGACGCACCCCAGCTGCGTTGCGCTAGGTGCGTAGGCACACTATTTTTATTGCTCACTTGAAATTTTGGATTTTTCTACGGTTGCTCTAAACTTTGAGTTAGACCCATTTACTATTCAAATTTTCCCCTTGAACAAGATTATGAAGTCAGATTTGCAAAATAACACGCAGATCTTGAGATATAAGGAAATTACAATTTTGGGCATTTCCGAGGCACATTTTTGGGCACTTTTTAGGATCGTTACAAATATTCTCGATAGGTACAACCAATTTTGTATCTCCCAAACACTTCTTGAGCATAGAAATTTAGAAAATTGGATGGATAGCCTCTAACTCTAATGGTAGTTCTAGCTCATATGCCAAGTTGCCCACTCTCTTTATGATTTGATTCATCTAATTGGACTCCCAATCATTCCAGTCTATGAGCCTCTTTGGCTAATTCTCTCTTCTCCTCCTTCACATGGGCGGTGCTTCCCATGGACAACCTTTTAAGAGTATCAATAACCACATTAGCTTTACCCGGGTGCTAGAAGATGCTCATATCATAGTCCTTGAGCAACTCAAGCCATCTCCTCTGCCTCAAGTTAAGCTCTTCCTAGGTGAAGGCATATTGTAGGCTCTTGTGGTCTGTAAATACATCAACATGTGCTCCACATAAGTAGTGGCGCCATAGTTTGAGAGCAAACACCACTGCTGCCAACTCCAAGTTATGAGTGGGATAGTTCTTTTCATGCATCTTAAGTTGTCTAGAAGCATAGGCAACAACCTTTCCCTTCTGCATCAACATACATCCCAATTCGACTCTTGAAACATTGCAGTAGATGACAAATCTATCCATCCCATTAGGCAAGGTTAACACTGGTGTGGTAGTTAATCTGACTTTAGCTCTTGGAAACTTCTCTCACACTCGCCAGACCATTGAAACTTGACCTTCTTCTGAGTTAGTTTAGCCAACAATGTAGATATGGAAGAAACCACTGGTAATAGCCACCGAATCCTAGAAAACTCCTTATCTTGGTCGATGAGGTTGGTCAAGGCCAGTTCTTGACTGCCTCAATCTTTTAGTATCTACTCGAAATCTATCCCTTGAAAATATATTGCCCAAGAAAGCCACTTATTTGAGCCAACACTCACACTTGAAAAACTTTGCATATAACTCATTATCTCGGAGCGTCTGCAAAGTGATGTTGACATGATTGGCATACTCCTCCTCATCTCTGGAATATACCAAAATATCATTAATGAACAATATCATAAACATGTCCAGATATTATATGAATACTTCATTCATCAGGTCCATGAAGGCTGCAGGTGCATTTGTTAACACACAAGACATCACAAGAATATAAAGTGACCATATCATGTTTGAAAAGTAGTCTTCGGGATGTCACATTCCCTTACTTTTAGTTGGTGGCAGCTTGATCTGAGGTCTGTCTTATAGAAAATAGTGGCACCCTAAAGTTGGTCGAACAAGTCATCAATCCTCGGAAGGAGATACTTATTCTTGATTATCACCTTACTCAACTGACAATAGTCAATACACATCCTTAGGGAACTATCCTTCTTTCGCATAAACAAGACCAGAGCACCCCATGGAGAGACACTCGGCCTTATAAATCCTTTCTCTAACAAATTCCTCAACTACTCCTTCAACTTTTTCAACTCCACAGGGGCCATTCTATATGCCGGAATGGAAATGGGTTGAGTGTCAGGAAGAACAACAATTTTGAAGTTGATCTCTATGTCAAGAGGGACTCCAGGCAGATCCTTAGGAAATACATTAGGAAACTCTCTCACGATCGAGACAGACTCAAGATTAGGGGGTTCAACATCATCGGACTTGACTTGCATGAGGAGTTAGATACATCCCTTAGAGATCAGTTTCTAGGCTTGAGGTAAGAAATAAACTTACCCTTTGGCACAACATAATTTCCCTTCCACTCAATAACAGGCTTATTCAAAAACTAAAATATGATAGTCCAAGTTTGGTAATCAATAGAGGCATAGCAGGTATAAAGCCAGTCCATACCAAGGTTCACGTCAAAATCAACCATCTCTAACTCAATCAAATTATGATAGTACCCCAATGATAAATGGATACCACACAATCTCTATAGATTATCTTAGCTCGAATGAACTCACCAACAGGAGTGGAAATAGGAAACAACTCAAGCATGAACTCAGGAAAAATCTCAAATCTACATGCCACAGATGGAATCACAAAAGAACAAGTTGCACCCAGATCAAGTAAAGCGTAGTAAGGAAAGGTAAAGACTCGAAGCATACCTGTCACAACCTCTGGTGCAACCTCCTAGTCTTATTGGTTCCCCATCACATACAGATGATTTATCCCATCGCCTACCACTGGTGCAATACCTCTCTGGTTACCCCTCATTTGTGTCGCTATGATAGAAGGTTGGGCCTTATTTCCCCATATTGGACACCCCCTCTGAAAATGGCTTGGTTGGCCACACTTGTAGCAGTCATTCCCCCCCCCCCTTCTACATTCTCCCAAATGCATCCTGCCACATTTCCCACAAGGTGGATTCCCTTTAGAGCCAAGAGTTACACTTACCTAAGACTGTGCATCCTGTGCCTTAAAGTTTGGCTGACCTTGGGACTTGTGATCATACATGTGGTTTGGGGTTGGTGCACTGGTTGAAGATGGTGTAGAACTAGAGGACCTCTTCTGGAAATAGGACTTATCTCCCTTACCCTGCTTGATCTGACTGGGCTCAAGCCTTACTGACTTGGCCTTTTTACTCAGATACTCCTGTCTATCCTTCTTTTTATCTTCCTCAGTCTGCTAGGCATAAACCACTATTCTAGAGATATCCATACCTAGGAACAGCAACGGCGCCTTGCACTCCCTCTTCACCTATCTAACCATCCCAGACACGAATTTCCTCATCCTCGCTCTCATATCTTGGACCATCTTTGGGGCACACCTAAATAGTTGGATGAATTTCATGTTGTATTCTTTGAGAGTCAACCCTCTTGTTTCAGATTCACAAACTCTTCAACCTTAGCCGCTCTTAACTCCTGAGGGAAGAAGTGATCGATGAAGGCACTCTCGAACTCATCCCAAGCAGTAGGCTCAGCATCCTCACCTCCACTCTCTACCCACTAATTGTACCAAATATTGGCCATATCTTTGAGCTGGTAGGCAGTAAGATCAACACCCTCAGTCTTAGTCGCATGCATAGTTTTCAGCACCTTCCACATCTCATCAATGAAGTTCTAAGGGTCCTCCTCAACCTTAGACCCAGTGTAGAAAAGTGCATTCATCCTCAGAAAGACCCTCAGTCTGGTGGTAGTCATTGGCTCATGAGAGCTAGAACTAGGAGTCTAGGAACCCTGATTCCCACTCTAGGTAGCTATCAACTGCGTGAGCACAGTGATGGCTCATCTAGAGTTGGCCTCTATAGTAGGAGCAGGTGGAGTGGTAGGTGTTAGAGGAACACTAGCAATTCTAGCCAGTCGACCTCGACCTCTTATTTCCATGTGAGGAGGCACCTCTGAGGTAGGGTTCTCAGCATTGCTAACTGAAGCATTCCTCTAGGTTACGGTGTATCTAGGAGGCATGATCTACAAGTGTGTAATGTACGAGTTAGATAGGTACTTCTCATGAACTCATAATTCTAAAAAGCAAGATAATTCCTAATGTCCTATAACCTCGTACTTATGAAGTGTGGTGCACAAAACACCCATAAACAAGATTCTAGTAGACACGACTTCATAGACTCCCTAGGACTCTTGAACTCTGTCCTCTGATACCATGTTTGGCATGCCTAAGAGGGTACCCTTGGCATGGCTGGCACTTGAAGAAACATTGTTGATTCCTCAAAAGAACCCTGGCCTCATTGTCACATTAACTCGACGGCGAAAGAAATAAGTCACAATATAAAGACCTCATATGAAAGGATAGAACATATGATATAGATATATCTATGCAACTCTACTGTATCATACTTTCAAAATGAAATAGTTTTAGATATATTAGTACTCAATACTCTCAACTCATGGTCTATGAAGTCTTTGCTCAACAATCTGGATAGTGTCATGACCAGCTATGAACACCCTAAATCAAAGAAAGAATGAATATTCTAAATCAACTTATAAGATAAGGAGCTCCTCCAGAAAGCAAAGAGGCCTCACCCACTATGGAAGTGTGCTGATCTGGACCTCAACGATGGGTGGGCTGAAGTCCTCTATAACCTGTATCTGCATCATGAAAAGATGCAAACCCAAATGGACGTCAGTATATGGAATGTACTAGTATGTAAAATAGCTCAAGAAAGTAAAGCTCAACTTGACTCAATAACGCATGCTCAGCTTAGTACATGCAAGTTTGAAGTAAATCATAAAAAATATAACATACCCAGTGGAATCCCACAAGTAGAGTTTAGGGAGGGTAGACTATACGTAGACCTTACCACTACCTCAAAGGTAGAGAGGCTATTTTCTAGGAACCCTTGTCTCAAAAATCTATAAGAAGAATAAACGAGACATGAAAAAAATGGAAATGAAAAGAAGGGAAACATAAAGGACGACTAACAACACAAAGCACATGATAGTGTGTAAATTAACATGATATAATCAGTTAAAATACGCCCAGTTTAAAATATCATACTTAATCAATGTTGCTCAGGAGTTTCTCTTAACTGACATCCAATCCAATCACCTTTAGTTTGGTGATGCACCATGAAGGCGATATCATTGCCCCACCCTCCCTAAACTTCCCAAGGAAAAGGGCGGTCAACTCTCTCTTGAATCCATAATAAATGTCCACTTGCGGGACAAGAGTCACCATAACAAGATGTATGACTACCCTACACTGCCAATGTAGTTCTGTGGGTTAATGTAGAAGTTTACTTGCTCCCCACTCGGTGCTCGATACTCCTTCAAAGACTAAAACATGCTCAACTCATCAATCAACTCAATCCTCAATGCTTGGTCAATCAACTTAAAACTCAACCTCATTGGGTTATATAATCTCAACTCTGTTTCTCATCAGCTCTGTTAACTAATGCAGACATTCAAACTCGAGTCAAACTCAAACAATCAATTAGACTCACTCAATTTGACTCGTCACATAGTGCAAACTAAATGATCATATATGGAATTGTGTGTGACTAAATACAACATGCTTCTCATACTTAAATTACTCAGCTCAGGTACTTAAACTCAAACTTAACTTTGTATCATGCATAGAATTTCATAAAATCATGAAGCTTAGGGTTCATGCCATCAAGTATGAAATACATATGTAAATCTCATATCAATAATCATGAAATCCAGTAATCATCTAATACATCATCATAAAGACTCAAAAGAATTATAGAAAATTAGGTAATTGATTGATAAAAATACAAAACCTAACTCATATTCTGAGAAATCGACTCAAGTAGAGGAATGGTCATGTGAACGAAAGAAGTTTCATACTTTGGTAAGCCTTACATACCTGGGAATAGAAAGAGCAATCAAACCTCAATCGATCCTCGCCTTTGAATTGGAAACCTTAGCATCTTATTTTCTCCTCTAGTGCTCTCAAGAACTCTTGAATGAAGAAAGGTGAATAATACCCTTAGTGTTCTGTTCTAAGGATTTATTCAAGCCTAAAATGACTGAAGGTATAATGGAATAGGGATTGAAATGAACAAAAATACCCCTCATTAAAACTATCATACGAGTCTACGAGACCCCGTCTACGAGTTGTAGATCGTTTCAGCACCTTCCACATCTCATCAATGAAGTTCTGAGGGTCCTCCTCAACCTTTGACCCAGTGAAGATCAGTGGATCGTTCTATGAGTTGTAGACAGGCTCTCGTAAACCAAAGGGGTCCTGAAATTAACTGACTAAAATTTATGATGAAACCCCTCTCTACGAGCCATAAAGCACTTTACGAGTCGTAAACTCCTCTCGTAAATAAGGGGGTTCGGAAACTTGAGTTACTAAAATTTGTCATGAAACCTTCTCTACGAGTCGTGACATGTTTTACAAGTCATATACCATTTCGTACATATAGGCCTCAGAATTAGAATGTTTCACCAAGTCATCTGGGGTTTTACGAGATCATTCTACGAGTCATAAACCTATCTATGAGTCATAAATGACTTTCGTGAACCTTGCTTTGCAGTTTTTCTCAGTCTTTTTTCTCAGAAACCTCTACATATCTAATCCAGATTAAGTAGAAGAATTGAGGGGTGTTACACTCTACGGCTCGTAGAATAGTCTATGCCTATAAGGTGTCTCGTATAATAGTAAATCTGCAGCAACTTCTGTAACTTTTTCCAAAATCATGGCCAACCTGTAATCCTGCAAAGATAAACACATAAAACTCACTAACATCGCATTGAGAACACACAAAATCCTAAGTTTTAAGCATCAAAAGTGTTGTATTTTGAAAGCAAATCAGCGAGCACATTGGATCCTGGTGATAAGTTATTTAAACTTCACAATTCAAGTTTGTTAACGTATTTTTCTATTATAATGTTTTGGATTTTTGTTTTGGTTATACTTTTTTGGTATAATGGTATTTTCCTATTTGGTGTTATTTTTTTATAGTAGATTGGCATGGTGCTTGTGTTTTGACCTGTCATTTAATATTTGGGACAATGATGTTTCTGATTAATTGGTTCTAAATTTTTTGATAAAGTTACTGATATTGATGGTTTTTACCTAAAAGCATGTTAAATTGCTGATAAAGTTGGCTAAACTATTGAACCCATAATAGGGTGTATATATGGAGTTGGTGTAAGTTTTGGTTTGATTGTTGATCTTTTTTCTGATTTTATATAAGTAATTATATCATATATATGTTTATATTTTTTTAATAGCAGCACTAAATAAAGTTTATAATATTTTGTAAAAGATATTTTGTGTATCATGTACACTTGGTAACTGGTTGTTCATGTTATTTCTGTTTGCTTATAGTAAGTGAGACATTGCAGAAAATCTTTGTTGAGAGCCAGTGACAAAGTTAGTGAAAATTGTAGTATGACTTTTCTGTTTGCTTATAGTAAGTGAGACATTGCAGAAAATCTTTGTTGAGAGCCAGTGACAAAGTTAGTGAAAATTGTAGCACTCAAAATGTGTTTCTATAGAACTTAGATCAGCTGCAATGTATAGTTTAACTTTGTTTTTTTTTTTTCTTCTATAAGTCATTCTTGGTGCTTGTTAAAATTTTATATACTGTAAGAAAAGATAAAAAGTTGTTATCTTTAGCCGCTAAGAGAAAATACTCTCTGATGAAACTATCTTTATGGATGTTCCCTAAATTTTGGAGAACCTTACAAGGCGCTAAACTCTTGATGTAATAAATTACAAAAGAGTTATTTTTAATGTAGATAATATTTTGCCACTGGCATACAGTGTGGTTAATTCAGAGAATGATAATTCATGTAATTGGTTCTTCCAATTTTTTAAATTGGCATTTGGTGATAGAGAAGGCATGTGCTTTGTTTCGGATCAAAACAAAGCATTTGGAATGTTATTGTATTTGTGTATCCTGAGTTCCCTCACTATGCTTGCATCTATCAGCTATGGAGAAACGTGCTAAAAAAGACACACAAAATACCAAAGATGTGAGAAAATTATTTTTCAATTTGGCAAAAGCATACGCAGTTCTGGAGTTTGAGGAGTTGATGTGTCAAATGAAAAAGAAAAGTCCAAAATGCTATACATATTTGGTAAAGATTGATTTTGAAAAGTGATCGCGCACACATTCTACCATAAAGAGGATTTGGACACTGGCAAGTAATATTGCTAAATTACTAAATAATGCAATCTTGGCTGGACGGAGGCTTCCTATAATTCCTATGTTAGAGTACTTGAGGAAAACAATCGAAAATTGGAATGGAAAGCACAACCACAAGGGAAAGGACACCATCACAACTTTATCAAGAAAGTACAATCAAATGCTACTAGATAATAAAAGAATTTCACACAAAATGACGGTTTGATTGTAGCTTTTTAATTAAGATTATTATGAATATCTATAGATGGGAAAAATAATTAAATTTTATTCTTTTTAAAGTGAGGGCATCAACAGAACACCTTCATATCGTTACGGATGGTGCAAAGAGGTTCACAGTTTGTCTAAACACAAGAATGTGTTCTTACGGAAGGTTTCAACACGATGAAATTTCCTGTGGCCATGCAATCACTGCTATTGAATATAGGGATAAATATGCAGAGGATTATTGTTCAGTATACTACAATAACAAAAATTTTCAAGATGCATATGCAATACCAATTGAACCGTTGTCATGCAAGAGCACTTGGGTTATTCCTGATAATGTGTTAGATGAGAATATACTAGCACCAATTGTAGAAGACTAGGAAGACCATCAAATTATGATCGAAAAAATGGTATTACAGAAGTGAAGTTCAAGAGAAGTAAGATTACTTGCAGTAATTGTGCGTCGATGGTTCATAACAAGAAAACTTGCCTACAAAATCTATCTGGAAAGTGATGACTGATTCTGGAAACTAATGACCGATAGTTGTTAAAGTTATAGCATGGTTGGTTGGATTTTGATTTTTTCCTTTTTTTAAATTCCTTTTACAGCTATTAAGACATTGATCCCTTTTTGGTAGTGATTTTTTCAAACAAAGAAATAGTTGTTGGGGTTGATGAATGAACACATTCAATTTATTGATGCATTACTTGGTATCAAATTTGGTGAATCTTAGTCGCATTCTCTGGATTATGCTAAATGTTGATTGGTGACTGATGGTGGTTAAAAGTGATAGCATGGTTGGTTTTTTTTTTTTTTTTTTTGAAATCCTTTTACATCTATTAAAGACATTGTACTTGTTTTTAGAAGGGATTTTTTTTTTTTTAACAAAGAATGGTTGTTGTTAAACTTATTAAATGAAACCAATCATTTTTTTTTTGGTAAGGCAATTGGTATTAAATTTGGTTATACCTGGAGTGGTTGATGTTTGGTTTAGTGAATTTGAAGTTCCATTTTTTTGGTTGACAATTGATGTTAGATTTTATTAAACTTATAAAATAGAAAATTATGGATTAGCACAAAGTGATTATTGATGGTGTGTACAAGTGATATCATGGTTTGGTTATTTTTTGTTCAAAATCGTTTAGAGTTGTTATGGCAAATAAGTATGACTTTCAGATATTTGGTTAGAAAATTGGTATAAATTTTAATTTTTTTAAGGTTTTATTTTTTGATCTTTAATTCAAAGTTTATTGTCAAAATTGTTAATTGATGTTAGATTTTGTTAAACTTATAGAAAAGAAAATTGTGGATTATTACTAAGTGATTAGTGATGGTGTTTACAAGTGATAGCATGGTTTGGTTATTTTTTGTTCAAAATCATTTTAGAGTTATTATCGCAGAGAAGTAAAAATTTCAGATATTTTGTTAAAATATAGGTATAAATTTGAAATTTTTAGTTTTCTTTTATCTTTAAGGAAAAGTTTATTGTGAAAATTGTTGATGTTGGAATTGGTATATATTTTGGTTTTGTTTTTGGTACAAAAAAGGGCATTATTTAGGAAGATAATTTCCTGAAAAAGTACGATGCTAGTAGTGACCAAATCATAAGAAAATGAATACCTTAGTTAATAACAAGTTATCATAAGTAGACAACATAAAATATGGAAAGCAAGAATGTTTAATTAAAACTAAGCAAAAATGAAAAAAAAAATGAATACACCTACACCCTCAGCAGCCTTAGATAATAATTATTTTGATAATAACCATAAAATACTTATCTTAAGCAAAAATGAAAAAAAAATGAATACACCTACACCCTCAGCAGCCTTAGATAATAATTATTTTGATGATAACCATAAAATACTTATCTTTTACGTATTAAAAAATCTATCAGAAATAGGAATAAGGAAAATAATATGGAAAAAAAATAGTTAAATACGAAGAAGAAGAAATTAATAAATTAATTAATCAATCTTGGCATGACCACAAATAAAATTCGTAACATTTGTAAACAGATGGGTATGGAAAAGTAAAAAATTTATTAAAGAATTAAAAGAATATAAGGAATTCTTAGTTGAACATATAGCATGGTTAGAAGGAGAAATTAAGCAACACACTAATGACGAAATACTAGAACGCCTAATTAACCATAAAAAAGATAGGATACAGGAATTAAAATTCATCGAAGAAGAAATAACATATAGTCAAAATAAATAAAAATACTACGAGAAAATTGCAAAAATAAAGAAGAATTTGCGATAAGTGAAAAAACATATGAAAATTATGATGGTTAAAAAATAAAAATAGTATTTTCTAACTTAGAAAGAAGATATAAGAAAATAGGAGATCAGCTATATCTAATGCTAGAAAAAGAAGAATTGAAATTAGAAGATAGTCTCGCAGCCATGGTAAGGATAACTAAAGAAAATGAAGAAATTGATAGAAAAAATGACATAGAAAAGATTAAAATCCAAAGTGAGGAAAAGATTCTAAAATTTGAAGAACCAAAAAATAATAGGATAAAAGAATTAGAAAAAGAATTACAAAAGGTAAAAGATATATATGAATGACAACAAGAACAAAAAAAAAGAAATTAGGTTAATGGCAGAAATCTAGAAATATAAAGAAAACATTGACATGAAACCACAAGATAACCAAGATAAATTAGGAGAACAAAGAAATTTAAGGATTATTTTTTTGGTATTCTTCTTGTAAATAATTAGTAGTACAAACGGGTTAATATCGTGTAACTGGGATCTGTGAGAATGACATAATAACTGGCTCAAAAAAATATAGATTATATAGGCTAAGTGATATCAACTATTACGATAATTACAACATTCACAATACGTGATCATCATAAAAAAAAACACAAACTACACATCGAATAGCCAAAAACAAATACCAACTATTTGGTCAACCATCAAAATAAGTTACAAATGTACATCATAATGTCATAAACATGGAAAATTTAAAAAAAAATTACCACATGTTCAACAGTAAACAGATGTCAAGAAAATTACAAATATATGCCATCATGACTATTTCTTTCCTCTCGGAATATACTTTGAAGGGGCCACATTGTCATTGAGTTGAACATATTCCCTTGAAGTCATCGGAGCACCAAATCTACTAACCACCTTCCCAGTAACTTCACTTTCGCTTATTGCGTCTGAATCTATCTTTCTCGGTCATAATTCCAAAGTAGTGCTCCGTACCTCAACCGAAATAAATTCGAAACTATAATGGTTCTTCCAATATTAAGATGTCCTTGGAAAATGTATTCAGCAAACATACAAGTGTAAAAACCAAAATTACTGTCCAAAAAATAGAAATAATTTAATATTCAACAAAGTCAAAACATTGGTGATTAAATTTTTTAAAAAAACAAAAGAACGGTAAAGAAAAGAATGCATTTAACAGGAACTGAAATTATTCAAACAATTAAATTTTGAAAAAAAAAGTAATTTTTTTTAAAAAATATATGAAAAGAACTTACTGTCACGATCCAACCCATGGGCCGTGACTATTGCCTGATTGGAGCACCCAGACATACACACTAAGCCAGATTCCAGTTATAACAACTAAATTATTTACAAAAATTTTT
>DF363085.1:5265-25585 GCA_000787875.1 Solanum virginianum
CTCAACATAGGCAAAATGCAATATCATAAGCAATGAATAGCATAATAACAATATCACATGTACGAATAATGCTTGAAGTAAAACATGCTTATATAGAACATATTACATATGTAAGAAGAGACCATCATCATAAACAAACAAACTTTAGTGCTCAGAATCCAAGATAAACCACCCCTTGGAAGTGATTGAGGAATCAACCCCTCAATTGGTTGATGGTTGTTACACCCTACCATCCATGGTGAATGAAGTATCAACCCCTCAATTAGTTGACGGCATAACCACCCCCATCCCAAGTGATTAAGGAATCAACCCCCTAATTGGTTGATAGGCATGACCACCCCCCATCCAAAGTGATTGAGGTATCAACCCCTCAATTAGTTAATGGGCACACCACCCCCCATAAAGATGGTTAAGGCAATTTACTCCTCCTCAACTAGGTATAGTTAACTCACAACACTATAGATACTTTCCATAAAATCAACACATATATACCTTCCTTTCATCATCATAAAGTCATTCAAGTTATAGGTCATGCAATAGATCATCCATAGCTCAAGAATCCAAAACCAGACATTTAATCAAACACTTGACGAGTGTGTAATGCTAGTATAAGATCATGCAATTTAAGAGTGAAATCATACAAGAAAACTCAATATAAAACCATCTACCAACACTTGGTAATACCCTCAAACAAGATACATCAAAACTCTCAATCAAATCTCAAAATAGATAATAGATTCATAGCTCAAAACATGCTTAAACAATCACACTTTTTATACAACCACAACATAGTTCATAGATACATTCATAATAAGTCAGACCCACAAATAAATCAACTTATAATCACACAATGTATGTAAAAAGAAAGATTAGACACCATGGCTAAAAGAACGCAATGGTCAAAACTCGAATAGATTAAGACATTTGAGTTTCAAGAAATTGACTTAGGACAAGAGATAGAAGCTTCGAATGGACACTCAAAATAGATTTCCAACAATTTTTGTAAATCTAATAGGTAATTTTACGCTTAGAAAGATTTTGCCTATTTTTTGAAGATACTGAGTTTCCTTGAATTCCTATTGGGGGTCTTGGTGAAGGATCTTGAGAGAATTTGAGAGTGTATTCAAGTTGAGAGTAATGAGTTTGATCTATTGGATAGGGTTAAAGTCTTTTGGGGAGATTAAGATAGCATTGGAAGTCTAAAAAGGTCATTAGAATAAATAAAATTTACGAAAATGTCATTAATAAAAGAATGGAAAAATTGGCAAAGTGATGCCCTATTGAGTCCCACACAAGTCATGTGGCACTCCAAGGATCGTGTGGAGTGCCCGTGAGGTGAGACCTGATCAAAAATTGAAAGTTGGGATACTTTGGAAAAATCATGTTTAGTCACCTTAACGGGAGGCTCCATGGGTCGTGTGATGCTACACGGTCTATGTAATGGCCCGTGTAGTTACACTTGGCGAGAAATACTATGGCTAGGAGGCTCCATGCAAGGCCACATAGCTCGTCAAGCATGCCACGGCCTGTGAAGATGGTCGTGGCAATACACTTAGTTACAAACTCCTTCCATGCTCACTAAGCTTCCCTTACACATACCCCACGGCTAGCCACATGGTCAGTGGAAAGCCACATGACCTATTCTACTAGCCGTTTCACATGCCTTGGACCAATAATGGTCTTTTTTAGCTCAAGGAAGCCTAGAAGCCCGTCCAAAGCCCCACTGCCCATCAAAGTGCCTGTGTGGTTTCACTGCACGGGAGGGTCTCATGAAAACAGTCATAACTCGTGCATTCGAACTCGAAATGAAGTGAAACCAAGTGCATTGGAAAGCTAACTCAAAGGCATTTTATTTGACATGTTGTGTATCATCTAGTTTCAAGAAATTTATGCTCATTTAAAGTTGACACTTGCATAAACCAACACCCAAATCTCATCTCTCATGACCCTAATACACTCCAAAACACCTACACAAATGAGGATTGAAATATGGATACATAAGAGCATGGAATTATGGGTTGTCACAATTCATCGACTTTATATTCTAGTTTTGATCGTATTAAGTTTAACGGTTAAAAGGTCACAATTTAAAGCTAATTAGTTAATTTTCTTTCTCCAAATTAATTCTTAGTACCAATCAACCATATCACATTACCAAGAAAAGAAAACATCTTCGCTTTTAATTTAGGTAAGGGTTAATCTCTTCATTATATGATTTTCTAGTCCATCTAGCCACATGGTCAGTGGAAAGCCACACGACCCATTCCACTGGCCATTTCACATGCCTTGGACCAATAATGGTCTTTTCTAGCTCAAGAAAGCCCAGAAGCCCATCCAAAGCCCCACTGCCCATCAAAGTGCCTGTGTGATTTCATTGCACGGGAGGGTCTTATTAAAACTATCATAACTCATGCATCCGAACTCAAAATGAGATGAAACCAAGTGTATTGGAAAGCTAACTCAAAGGCATTTTATTTGACATATTGTGTGTCATCCAGTTTCAAGAAAGTTATGCTCATTTAAAGTTGACACTTGCATAAACCAACACTCAAATCTCAAGTCATGGGGAAGTCTTAAACTTGTCTAAGTACTAGAAGTCTCTCACGACCCTAATACACTCCCACCTACACAAATGAGGCTTGAAACATGGATACATAAGAGCATGGAATTATGGGTTGTCACAATTCATCGACTTTATATTCTAGTTTTGACTATTAAGTTTAACGGTGAAAAGGTCACAATTTAAAGCTAATTAGTTAATTTTCTTTCTCTAAATTAATTCTTAGTGCCAATCAACCATATCTCGTTACCAAGAAAAGAAAAGATCTTCGCTTTTAATTTAGGTAAGGGTTAATCTCTTCATTATATGATTTTCTAGTCCATGCCTTATCTTCCCCTAATTTTGTAATGACCTCAAAGCTGATTTTTAGAAAATTTTAGAAAATTATCATTTTATCCATCTCGATAGTTGTCCCAGTTCACATTTGTTTAATTTGTGATTTTGATTTTGGAGCTCTGTTAAAAAGTTGTGAAATTTTTAAGTTCTCAAGTTTTAGAGGATTTAAGTTGTCCAAAAGTTATTTTTATACCATCAAAAGACACGAGTCATAGATTGGTATTCCATTTATTTCGTCGACTCTAAAATATAGAATTCGATCTAGGAGTGTCGTTGTTTTTTGTTTTGGAATTATTTCGTGAAATTGAGGTCTTAAGTTGAAAGATTAAGTTATTTTAGTTCAAGAGTTGACTTTGGTCAATAGATAAAGTTGAGACACTCAGAATAGATTTCCAACAATTTTTGTAAATCTAATAGGTAATTTTACGCTTAGAAAGATTTTGCCTATTTTTTGAAGATACCAAGGGCGTTTTGGTCATTTGAGCCTTGAACTAGTTTTGTTGCGACTAAATAAATTTTGGATTGAAGAGACCTTGAATTTGTGTTCAGTGATTTCATTGAGTCCAAAATATCAAATTTAGTAAGATAATATCTATGATTCATGTGTATGAATTTTTTAACGAATCCCAAAGGTCCATTCAAAATTTTGAGTGATTGTTTATTTTGCTGAAGTTTGAGGCTAGTACACACTTCATGTTTGTGAAGGGTAAGTTATTGGAAACTCTATGTTTGGAAAGACTCAACTGCGATCACAAAAGGTAAGGTTTCTAGCTTTCATGTTCGTGGAGCCTTGTTGTGTTTGCGGAGGGTCAATTTGATCCTCTTCACGTTTGTAGAAGAAAGGAGCCACATTTGCAGACTTTAATAAGCAGTCGATCTGCATATTTTTGAAGGGGTTCACAATCACGAAGGACTCCTAGTAGTGACTTAGCCTTTTTCAAAATTGAGAATGATCCCATTTTCCACCATTTTTGAAATCTAGAGTATAGGATAAGCGATTGTGAAGAGGTTGTTCAAGTTTTGTTAAGTAATTTTGATGTCAAATCTTGATTACACACTAATTGTTTCATGATTATTAACCTTTAATTCTAGGTTTTAAACTTTAAAGTTTATGAATTTTCTCAAGAACATGAATTATTTATAAATTGATAATTATGGACCGATTTCAACTCTGATTTTTCTCTCTACTTTCTCATAAATGGATTTTTGGATCGTTTTGGACCCGATGTTCTAAATTAATGAATTGGGTGTCATCGTTCTTAAATTCATATTGCTATCTTAAAGTTGAATAGATTATATTCATTTGAAGGTTCTATGAAAAGGGAAGGCTCAAGTTTTGAAGTAATTATTAGGTTAAATCGAAGCAAATAAATTTTTAAACCTTAGTTGAGCATGTAGAACAATGTATTTTCTTGTTATGTTCATTGGGGAGTAATGGAGATTTGGTCAAGAGGTGAATGATTTGAATATTTGGTTTGATTGATAAGAAGGGATAATAAAAAGGCAACTTGATGACATATGTTGGTGTGTTCCATGATGTGGATGATTTGATGATGATATTAACTCAATAATGGAAAATATGTTATGATTGTTTGATGTAAGTTGCTTATTAGTATGGACACCATTATATTCTCATAAATAACATGAGAATTACTATTTACATTGGTTCTAAAACACTGATAAGAGATCTATGGTTATATTATGGAAAAGGGAAATGATTCTAACAGGTTATGTTCATGCCAAAGGAAAATGGTCCTAACAAGTTGGGTTTATGTCGAAAGGAAATAGTTCCCAACGAGTTATGTTTTTGTCAAAGAAAAATGGCCTAAGCGGATACATGGACCATGTAAGTTCCCTATGAGTTATAGCCTAAGTCTCAGTGGATGTGTTTCATAGGACAAACAGTTATCACTTTACTTGACACATCATTGCATAGCACTGCACATCATTTGTCTTTTGTGGATGTACATACTCCTCTTTTGAACTTGTTAATTGACTAACTTGATATGTTTATCCTATTTTATTGGTGATTTACTATTGAACTAGGTACTAAATGAATTGTAAACTGTCAGGTTAGCTGATTCTCATATAGGTTGTAGTTATGGAGGTTCAGTTGGATGATAGGAGTACACATGTTCTTCATTGTTTTACTTTTTGTTCGTAGTTTGTTTGTTGAGTACCATGTTGTTGGGTATTCACTCCTTATTTCTACACTTGTATACATTATGAGCTCAGGCCCTATTGATTGTTCTTTTTCTATTCTTAATCCAAGGCTTTCTTTGGTGACTTGAGAGGTAGTTGTTTGTCATCTCAACGGACTCTTATGTTCCATTATTATGTTCTTGTTCTATTTGAGAAACAATGACATGAAGACTTATATCTATGAAATGCCTAAAAAATGTACTTCAAAATGCCCATAATCATAATTTCCTTATATCTGAAAATTCGTGAATGATATCGAAAACTAAACTTCATATTCTTGATCAGGGGGCAAAATTGAGTGAGAAATGGGTATAACCCGAATTTTAGAAGACCCATAGTGAAAAATAATTTTTGCTAATTTTTGATTTCCAGAGAGCATCTGCGCCCTGGCCGCAACGCGCCAGAGGCGTGGAGCAGTGTAAAATGTTCCTTCACATTGGTTTCGCATAGCGGATGAAACACGAACTAGTAAAACTTTTTCCTTAGTTTTTCCTATGCGCCAAAGGGCATTGGGGACATAGCCCCATGCCCACATAAACGTGAAATCACCCATAGCTAGCTATTTTTCAACTTTATATCACTCAAGACCCTCACAAAACCTCTCTAAGACTTAACCAAATATCTCATACCAAATTCAAGGATTTTAAACTTAACTTTAGGACTCAAGATGGGTATCTCTTATTATGAAATATGAGCATGAATTATGTTGGGGTTTATCAAAGTACTATTGATTATGCATGAGTGTCCATTTTAAGCTTACATTATGAGTTGATCTTTGTCTATTGAGACTATGCATGTTTTGAGCTATGAAAACTATGATCTATTATGAGTTTTGATGATGAATTTCAAAGTACCCTATATGAGGGTTTTACTATATGTTGGTAAGGTGATTTGCATCAAGTTTTCTCATCTTATTTCACTCTCGAATTGCATGATTTTGAACTAGTGTCATGGTGCTCACCGAAAGTCTCTTGAGCACTTCTGAAGTTCCCTAACTCAGCTATCACGCCCTGTACTTGGACATGCACCATAGGAAGATGCAGAAGTAGGGGTGAGTACCAGAAAAGGCACCCAATAGGCATCATCGGCCGACCAAGCAAAATGGTAAACATATATAAAGCCCAAAAAGAAAGAGAACCGCAGCAATGTAGCAAAACAAACTCAGATATCCATCTAGTCATGTTATCATGTTTGGTTTGCCTTGGCAAGTAGACCATACCTAGCCGGGGGGTGTCATGCTCTTCCATTTTACTGAGGGAGTGTTATGCCTTGGATTCTAAGTTGTAGCTACTTGGTCTATATCGGTTGAGGTCGCTTCCCACACATGTCTATGCTATTGATATATATTATGCAAGATGAATGATTTACAAGCATGTTTTATTATGAGGATTGATCATGCATGTCATATTATGATTATATATCTATTGCTTATGATTATGCATTTTGATTATATAGGCTTATGTCTTGTTGTGCTGCATCCCGAGCATGCATGCCATATTGATGTCATACCTATCCTCTTGTTATGATTATACATTTTTATTACATTACCTATCTCTTGTTGCATTGCATCCCACATACTTAGTACATTCAAACATACTAATGCATACTCTATGCATACATGATATTACCATGTAGGGATCGGAGCACCTTTTGATTATCCTCCACGAGGCTAGTTGATATTTCAGAGATAAGCTTTGGTGAGTCCTCAAGTCTGAGGACAATATCTACATTACTCTTGTTATTTTGAGACTTCTTTATGTTGAACACTTGTTAATATGAGGGTGATCCCAGATAGTGTCTTATCCCCCGCTCCATTCCATATTAGAGGTGTTATTGGATATTATGATGAACTTATGCTATGAGCTTGACTTTTTATGCTTTTATGAATCTCAAGATTTCCCTTAGTCCAGCTTCCCTTTTTATTATATCTCTTGTTATTGTTTACTTTGCTTCCGCGACCAAGGATGTGTGATTCATATGCTAAGTGGCTTATTTGGGTACCTTCCCATTCGCCGTGTCACGTCTAGGCCCTAGGCTTGGGTCATGACAATCTATTTTTTGTGCATGTAGTAGATTAATGGTTTGTACATATAACACCAAATTTTAGATCATTTCAGTTATTTTTGTATTTAGATCATTTGAGTTTTCATTTCCACTTTAGCTCCACGTATATTTGTATGATCGAGTTTTAGGCTGACTTGCTGAGGGATGAGCCAAGTACCATCACACCTGTGTCTAGATTGTGACACCCTTTTTAACACTATAAGAAAGTCTATAAGTATTAGCAATGATGGAACAACGAACAATGACTACATATATATAATTTAAGAGTTAAGTTTGGTGCATTATCAGCGAAAGATGCCCATGCTTGAAGTTCACTCACATTTATGACACTCAACTCTATTGTTTGCATTAGCTCCAATAACAAAGTTATATAACCAAGAACAAAAATTAGCTGATTTCTAAAAATAAGATTACCAAAATAAATTCGTGATTACAAAACAAATTCTAAAACAATACATGGATTTTTATGACGTAGTCTATCTAATTTTTGTTTGTTAGTATATCTCATTTACTAGTACATATTTTTTTCTAAGTTAATTGTCAGTCCATTTTTGTTTTCCTTTATTATATTGTATTATCTTCTATAGTCACTTGCTCTGTTTTTTACTTTGCAACATAATAAACATTTATTTTTATCCTGATTTGAAATCTAAAGTTGTAAGAATATAATGATATTAGCTTTCTATCATTCAGAACATGGTTAATTATATTTTGGACATTAGTTTTCTTTTCTTTTATCGGGAGATGATTTTTGAGAAATATTTTGCAAGTTGGTTCATTTTGCATGCCCGTACTTTTAGCAACACTATCAAGAACTAAAAACTTAGTTATATAACCAAGAATCTAAGCACTAACTCGAAAATGACTCAATCTTAGTTGCACAACCTCAGTAACCTATACCACAATAGGTTTTCTTATTGTTTCCTCCTTTTGGAGGATGTATCATAAAGAGTTTTATCAATTTTTATTTTTGTTTCTAAAATTGTTAAACTATGTTAAGGATGCTTGTCAATTCATTGAAATACGTTAAAAAATTTGCAACTACCCCTCTCTTGCGGAAATGTTGATTTAGAATAAATCGCTCCTTCAACGGCTACCAAAATTCCTAGCGAAAATAAATGCTAGGTGATTCTTCCCATCAATCCTAATCTTGGTGGTGTCACGACCCAGTCTCGGTCATGATGGCGCCTGCTATTACCACCTACAGGCAAGTTAATTCCCAACCCAGGGTACCTGTCCTAGCTCTCTAGTCCAAACTAAATCAATACAATAATAATATATACGCCAAAACCTACCTAGAACTTGGAAGTCAACTGTACAGAGCTATAATAGACACAAGAACATACCATATACATATATCAATAATCATAATAATATACAAAATTAGAGTGCCTCTACAAATATGAAAATCTACTGTACAAGACCGATGTCTGGATGCAAAAAATGATCATCCATAGAAAGGAGGCTACAGAAAAGCCAAAGTTGTCGGTGCTCACCGAAAGTCTCTTGAGCACTTCTGAAGTTCCCTAACTCAGCTATCACGCCCTGTACTTGGACATGCACCATAGGAAGATGCAGAAGTAGGGGTGAGTACCAGAAAAGGCACCCAATAGGCATCATCGGCCGACCAAGCAAAATGGTAAACATATATAAAGCCCAAAAAGAAAGAGAACCGCAGCAATGTAGCAAAACAAACTCAGATCAAGGCATAGGCATGCCTGGAAACCCTCAAACCACCACTGAGCCAACTAAGGAGACGAAGAATGATAACTGAACCAACCCAAGTAACAAACATCAATACCACTAATGAAAAATGCATAGGCTCATACCATAATGGCCTCGAATGGAGGCATAGTGTTGTATGTGGGTATGAGACCCTAGTATCTATGATTGTACACCAACTGGGCCCCCATAAGCTCAAAAGGTACACCCGTGCACACTATAGAATAGATAGATCATCACAGAATCCCAAGAACCATCACATAATTCCAGAGAATCATCACAGAGCCCAGCTCTCCATATCATCAGAATAAGGGTCAGTTGTACGAAGGTGTAAGGCCCTGGTATCCAAGTCTGAATACCCCAGAGCCCCCAAAAACCCAGGAGGTACACCCACGCACAATCAGGGTGTGAATAGGTGAGTTGATTCATGGGTAAATAATTGGTCTCCAGCCCCTAATATCATAATAGTAATAGGGTTCCCGACCCATCAGAAATACTATCACACGGGACTCGAACCCCTAATATCACCCAGGAACTCTAACCCCTGGATCTTCCGACCTATCCTCCTGTCAGGCAGTCAGCCAAGGCCAAGTGGTCTGACCATAAATGTAACAGTAGGACATATGCCCTAGGGGAGAAAGAATCCCCATATTATACTCAACAATGTCTCATCACCAATGTATCAAACAAGGGGCGTTACCCCACAAAATATCAATCAATGGGGCCCCAAGCCTAAAGAAATTGCCAATGCTCGAACCCCTTTAGAATCGACACCCCAGTCTTAGATACTCAGACATGACCATCAGAGATTAGGACAACAAGGAGCGTCACTCGGGTCTAGATACTCGGACATGACCACTGAGACTTGAACAACAGGGTGTATCATATAGCTCTCAAATCAACATCAGAAAAATCTCCCTCTCTCTCTCCAATTGGATCCCCCAATCATATCATCTCTCCCAAGTCACAATAACCAAGTCATTCCCAAAGTATACAAGGAACTTGGAGTAGTAGCTAACATCAGTATAACAGTGCGTAGACCTCAATACTCGAAATAGAATTAGGGTCAGCAGACAACCATGCTACAATCTATCCCACTGCAGGTAATGGAAATAAAAGTGTGGCAATAACAAGGGTATCATAGGTGCCCCCAATAGGTAAGCCTAGCAGAATCTTAGTATGCTCATAATCAAGTTACAGTTTAACATAGAATCAATACACACTCTCTTATCCCGCATATCTCTGTAGCAACAGGCAGTACACACTCATACAGGTGCAAGTCAAGTCAAAATGCATGCTTGCCCTAGGCTCTAGCTCATACTCGGCCCTTATCAGGTCCTTTTTCTATGTAAAGCAACTCATAGGGCAGCATCGATATAACCTAAGTAAGGCTCAAGAGTCTAGATAATCAGAACGATTACACCCACTAGGATCATATTATAGCTTAGCAGCCACAAAGGATATTGCCTAAGGCAACCATATGCTGGTCTACTGGAAATATGCCCCTCTCAACTAAATGCCAGTCACCAAGGCTAACCCATATAACTAGTGTCTTGTCGTAATCAGAAGCCCCGTAGGATAAAACCTATACCTCGCTAACAGTGTCACATTCCCATCTCTAACCCGCTAGTGGCTTAGGGTCAACGCATCTCGTATTACATGTCACAAGGCTCTTTTAAAGATACAACTATGACCATCCCCAGAACATGGTATATCTATAGTCACTAACTAGTGGCACAAGTACATAACAGATAACAGCAGTATACAGGATCATATACACCACAGGGTAACATAGAATCATATTTAATCGGGTTTCTACCAAAAGTACTCAGTAAAGATATAGATAACCGCAGCCACATCATGCATATACATACCAACCAGATATGGATACTACAAGCAGTGCACAGGGTAGCATGTAATCATGGTCAACCTCAATAGCTAGTATATTCCGATACTCCTAGACCACGCATACATACAAGCAAGATTCAAGCTTAGTGTACATACCTGTCACATGTTGACAACTCCAACCAACCCCTTTTAAGCCCTTTTGTAGTCATATAATGTAAGAACTCAAGTAATATTGAAGCTACTGCCAACACAGCCCTCAATACAATAACTACCATCCCATAACATCATATATATACAACACATAGGTCATATCTAGGCATATGCAACTTATACTCCACAACTCAATCCATAAACAATATATTTCTACACATTCCAACTCAAATATGCAAACATTTCAGCTTAGTCTTGGGTTTAGAGGAAGCCTAGCCTACTTGGCATCCGATGTCTCTTGGTCCGAGTCAATCCAACCAAGTTTTCCCATCTGAATTGCCTCCTGATGTTGCTCAGCTATCAAAACATAAGTCACAAGATCATTATGGTTGATTTTGCCGTAAAATCTCAAGAAACAGGTGCAATTACATCAATTATGACTAAAACGAGAAAAATCGAGGCCCACACTCAAAATGCTAAAGTAATCCCTGTAAAACGATCCTCATATCACAGCAAGTCCATATCCAGAAATTCAACCAAAACGGACCCCAGAAGACCAAGAAAACGCCTACAATGAAGTTAAAAACTTCACTGGGAAATCATTCTTTTTAAAATTTTCTCGGTCAAAATTCTCAAAAATCGGACAAAATCAGCGAACACCCAGCATACCATAATGTCCCTCTCAGAATGTGAAATAATTTAGATACAGATTTCACTTAATCCCGTTAAGAAATGATCGAGATATTGCAATGTAAAGTTTTCACTCATTCTCGATATATCAACGAAGAAAATATAGAAATTTACCTCAAAATACGTACCAAATCCCGAATCCGACTTCACTATAACATTTCTTGCGAAAAACCAAGTAACGTAGCCTTTTGAATCCCTCAAATCAAATGAAAAATGAGCTTGGAATCGTGATGCAAAGTTGGAGGAAATATATGTATATATATCCATTTGAAGACAACCATATATATCAATGTAGAGGTGTTGCGACCTCATGCCAGGTGGTGCCATTTGGCTGTGCCACATGGCAGCATCATAAGGTGCCATGTCACCCCTTCCTCCATATCCTTTTAATCTCTTTTTTGTCATTATGGGCTCGTTCGTACTCCAATTTTCACAAACAAACTATGTAACCCTATAGATTCCTATATTCTGGATCCAACGGTAAAAATTGAAATTTTCAACGGAGCTTCCTACGATAAAGTGAGGTTACCGCTTCTTTATGGGTGTGTTTGGTATGGAGGAAAATATTTTTCAAAAAATATTTTCTCATTTTCTCATGTTTGATTGGCTTAAATATTTTGAAAAATATTTTCCAAATCAACTCATTTTCCTCAAATTTAAGGAAAATAACTTCCTTCCAATAATTGAGGAAAACATTTTCCAAAATTCTAATCCAATTTTAAATTAATTTTTTTATCTCATCCATACCTGATCTCCCTCCAAAAATTTTTTTTATTCTCAAAATAAAATAAGAGAAAAAAAATTTAGGAAAATTTTATTTTTTTCACCCATTCTTATTCCGACCCACCCAATTGAAAATTTTTTTTTTACGAAAACAAAAATTTTGAAAATTTTATTTTGACTACACCCCACCCCGAACCCCTACACAACCTTCCCCCCGCCCCCAGCCCTCACCCTGCCCTATAAAAAAATTTAAAACTTTATTTTTGCAAAAATTTAAATTTAAAATTTTTTATTTTTAGGTTACACCTTCCACTCCAAATCCCCTACCTAGCCTTCCCCTGTCCCCCAGCCTCACCCCCAACCCCCACCCCACCCTACCCACATACAAAAAAAAAAGTTAATAATTTATATTCGCAAAAATTTAAATTTAAAAAATTTTTATTTTTGACTTACACCTCCCACCTCTAACCCCTACCCAGCCTTCCCTCAGCACTTAGTCAAACCCTCGTCCCTAGCCCCTACCCCATCCCACCCACAACCAAAAAAAAAAAAGTTAAAATTTTATGTTTGCAAAAATTCAAAAATAAAAAAAATTAAAAGTTTATATTTTAAAAAATTTTAAAATTTGAAAATATCAATTTTTTCAACACCCTGCCCTTGGCCTTGCCCCCACCCCCACCCCTATCCAAAAAGGAAATTAAATATTTATTTTTAAAAAATATTTTAAATTATAAAAATATTTTTATGTAAGAAATTATTTTCCTATAAACTTTTTTCTACTCTCTAGTTAACAATAGAAGTTTTTTTCTTAAAAAAATATTTTTATTCATTAACCAAACAATGAAAAAAATTCTGGAAAATATTTTTCATTCACCAACCAAAAATGAGAAAATGAGTCAGAAATCAACTCATTTTCCAGGAAAATATTTTCCTCCATACCAAACATACCCTATATGCAACTATTTACGGAAAGCCCCGAGGGGATCAAATCACATTCGGACATCCCTGATATCAAACGAAGAGTTGTCCTAGATCAAAATTAACGTTCCCGAGCCAACCGTACTATCAAAATTTTTATTTGAGGCATGGTTCCTGAGAGCATTGACTAGGTCAACTATTAATTGGTTCTGATGGTAAAATTTGTAATCCATGCTATAATTGCACCAGACATGCTCCTAGCCTAATTCGACAGTTTCTGAGCTAATGGAATATCCATAATTCCATTACTAGGTTATTTACTAGGGGTTTACTCAAAAACTTATTTTACGGGTATAACTTTTTGATTAACTCAAAAATCCACATCTCCCGAATAAGCCAACCAATAACCATCCTAATAGTCCTGAGATCACTATATATATGCTCAAATCAACATAATAACAACAAAACCATATAAATGAACCGGAGGGTCATTAGAGGTGGATAAAGTTATCTGATACCTATTGTTGGTGGAAAGTGGTAGGTATCCAATGGAATTAGTCAAAGTGCATGTAAGCTGGCCTGAACACCATGGTCATTAAAAATATGGCTGCCAAAATTGTGCCAATGTTTGCCCATAAGCATTGGAAAGATTGAGGTATAATAGAGAACAATCTAAAAACTCTTGACTTAATTCAACGGGCTACAGATAGCTGATATTTCTTTCTTTATATTCATTCTGTAATGTCATAATGCATTCATTACAGATAGGCTTCAACAAAAAGAGATATAAAGTTGTTCTTTCCTTTCTAGCCTCTTAATATCATAGTCTTGTAGGATCATAGTGCTCTTGAAGCAACCAAAACAATATGCGTACTACTATAATAAACACAAAGTGACAGTATGGAGACCATTCAAAATTTAATAATGTGACCATAGTATAGAAAATACGTCTTACGGTGAAATTGTGTTCCTTTTTTCCCCTTGAGCAACTATGGCAGTCAAAAACTTATGTACAAGTATGAGAAACCTAAAAAAACAAGGAATAATTTCAAATATATATATAAACTAATTAGTTTAAAACTTGTGCACAAGTATGAGAAACCTGAAAAAACAAGGAATAATTTCAACTATACACATTAACTAATTAATTTACAATAAATATAGTCATGTTTTATTCACATAAAAATAACCAAAAGTCATAGGAAATATACAATGACTATAAAATATATCTTGCCAAAAGTCATAAAAAGTATGCACCGACTATAAAACATAAATTACTTATACATGAGCTATATACCGAATATACATTATAATACACTCAAAAACTGATATAGTTTGACTATACATGAAATATACACTGACTATACATACACAGCGAATGACCACTTTTTTGGTATTATGTTGGCCAAATCTATAATTATTCAAAAGAATAATTCATTAGAGGATAAAAAGGGCTCCTAAGCAGAGAGAATAGTTGTTGAAGAATAGACAAAATGAAGGTCAAAATGAAATCATGTCAGGTTCAATATTTGAAATTCTATCAAAACAAGGAGTATTATATGAATTCTCTATCAACTAGAATTTAATCCCATCTAATTTTTTGGAAATGTCATTGGGCAAAACTAAAGAATCACAAAAGAACCAAAGAGGATGATTATGATCATTATAAAGCTCTATCAAGAGCAATACTAGAAAAGGTCTACACCAAGAATTCTAAAAATTCATTACAAGCTAAAAAATATCAACTCAAATAATTACCAAAAAAACCAAAAGTGACACACAGTTTTGTTAGAGTTATCATCCGCTGAGAAGTTAAAGACATCAAATAGTAGGTTTTAGTTATAAGACTTCTTTTAAATAATTCCAATCTTCATATGAGAATTCTATAGCAGTCTTCAAGATTAAGATCTATATTTACATCTCATCAAAATCAAAAGAAAAAGAAAAGCATGCTAACCTATTTGAAGCAATAATTATTTGGAGAAAAAATATAAGGTAAGCTTTAATGATATGCAGAACTTTTCTTATCCAAAATAACAACCAATCTTAGTTTTAATGGTTATATCACAAGGAAACACAACCCCGTTAACATTTATTAAAAGGTACTTTAGGGAAACACTTTTGTGGAGTGAGATGTACGTAGACTTTACCCCTGCCCCAGCAAATTAAAGAAGTTATTTTCAATAGACTATGATGAAAATACTGAATAAATAGACATATTGGCAATAAAGTAGTAGCGATAACCAAAGAGCAAGAAACAACAACCAAAAAAACAGAAACAGTAATAGCAATAAAATTGGATAATAATATAATGCTAGTATAATACGAATCATACTGGTCAGAAGTAGATAGGTCGCTTAGTAATAACTGTTGAGAAAAAATCAAATTATTACACACAAAGGAACACCAATAAACAAAATGAATCATTGTTAATTTGGGCTTATATGCACAAATGTTAGATCATTGTTCAACGCTTTCTCTCGTATACCTCTGGCTATGGTCACTGGGAGCAACAAAAATCAAACCCCACCCCATTTGGCTCAGGCCAAGGATTTCTAGTTCTTGAGATTTGAAAATCTTAAGGGACAGGAGACAACCATCTCAAGACACATCAAGACCTACAGAAACACTGACGAAATTTGGAAAACAACCCAATTCCTACAACATTCTCAAAGATCATGAAAGGGTTCGATGCATTTCAATTAGTCTAGTTAAGGACATTTCCTACCCTTTCTCTTATATGTTGGAAGGAAAGTAGGCTATATTTATATTTGTAAAAATCAACGTGCTTAAGATTCTAGGCATCACACAATTGAAAGTCTGATGATAACAATATTCAGAAAAGGACCATGCTGATTAAGGTAATACTAAATGATTTTAGGCAAAGAATGATTCTTTATTGACAGTACTTGCAAAATGAAATTAATGGAAAAAACTCTAAATTGAAATGCATAAAAAGCTATTCAAATCATTTTGAAATAGTGTGTAACTGCAATATGAACATAAAATCATAAATTTATATAGGCTTACCAGCCAAAAACCATAGAGATCCTTGGATATCGTTTTACAATCATTGGAAATAAAAACTTTTTCCAAAAGTTAACGAACTTTATGTGGAAACTTTTAGCCTACAAAACAAACAATCACATAAACCATAAAAAAATATCTCTAGGCGATACAATCACAACTCCAAGGGTGATTGGCAAGTCTAATAAATCCCTTCTCCAACAAATCTTTTAATTGTTCCTTTAACTCCTTCAACTCTATCGGGGCCATACAGTAAAGGAAAATGGAGATAGGTTGAGTATCGAGAAGGAGTTATATACCAAAATCTGAACACCAGGAAGGTCATTTGGGAAGACATCGAGAAACGCCATTCTTTAAGGAGGGATTGATATAGGTTTGGTGTCACAAAAAAGATCTAGGCAAAAATCTATCTATATTTTGGGAGGGATATGTCATTTGGGAAGACATCGAGAAACTCATTTACAATCAGAACCAACTCTATGGAAGGGACTTTAGACTCCACATCTTTAACCCTCACTAGATGGTTTTAGAGATCAACTTATGGGTTTTAATGCAAGAAATGAATCTACCCTTGACCACCACACCATGACTTTTCCACTCAAGGATGGGTTCATTTGGGAATTAGAATTTGACCCTATGGGTTCTACAATCAATAGAAGCATAGTAGGCATGCAACCAATCCATCCCAAGAATGACATCAAAATTTACCATGTCTAATTCAACAAGATCATAAGGCAACAACTTTTACAAAATGCAAATAGGACAACTTCTATAAACTTTCCTAGCAACAATATAGGCACCAATAGGAGTAGACACTTCATATGACTCATGCAACAACTCGGGGTCAATATGGAACTTTTTAGCAACAAAAGGGGCAACAAAGGAAAGAGTGGCACCCAGATCAATCAAAGCATACATCAAAGTCAAAGATTTTTAACATACCGATAACAACATGGGGAACCTCACCAACCTCTTATATCCCATGTAGAGCATAAAATTGATAGTTCCTTAGGGCACCACCTTGAGGCCTTTGCCACAGTTTCTTGGACAATCTATCTTTTTGTGACCAAGCTCCCCATATTCATAGCATGCATTAGAACCCTTTAAACATAGGCCCCTATGACCCCTTCCACATTTAGGACACACATCATTAGGAGCCATACCACCAATACCTTGAGGCCTAGGAAAGTCATTGGCAAACCCCCTATTAGTAGCATGATGAGACCCTTGGCCTTGATGGAACCAGTCACCCCTTTGAAACTTACCCAGAAGACGGGCCTTCTTGGCCTAATAACCTCTTCTCTTTCTCAACTTTTTGTCCTCCATTTGCTTGGTATAAGTCATCAATCGAGATAAGTCCATGTCACTAATTAGCATAGCAGATCGCATTCCTCACTCACTAAGTCAAAAACCCCTATCACAAACTTGTTCATCCTAGATCTAGGATCGGTCAACAAATAGGGAGCATACTTTAATAGTTGATTAAACTTGAAGGTATACTACCTCACACTCATAGCACCTTGTTTCAAGTTTATGAACTATACCAACTTAGCTTCCCTAAGCTCAAGAGGGAAAAACCAATTAAGGAAAGCCAGTTTGAACTCCTCCCAAAGCACCACAATACCAATTCTCTTCTCACCCTTCAATTGATCATACCATATTTGGGCTACCCCTTTGAGTTAGTACACCGCCAACTCCTCCTTTTCATTCGGCCCAACACCTATGATATTCAAGATCTTATAGGCCTCATCAATGAACTCTTGTCGATCTTCCTCCACCTTTGACCCATAGAACACCAGAGGGTTCATCCTCATGAAGCCCCTTACCCTAGCTCTCGGGGTAGTAGCATGAGGGAATTGGGCCCCTTGATTGACTTAGTTGGCCACAACTTGGGCAAGCATAGTGAGAGCATCCCAGAGCTCACTATTGATATATTGCTCCTTAGGAGTTTGGCCCTTCTTCCTTTAGTGTTTGGCATGATCTATCTTAGAAAAGAACAATCGTTAGGGGAAAAACTTATTACAACTCTATAGCAACTTAGCACATGAAGAAGGGGAACATTTACCTAAAATGTCTCATAACCTCCTATTCATAGTCATGGCATGCCTCACAACCATGAATAGGACTCTAATTAACGCAGTGTATTGGACTTCGAGGATCTATCAACCTAGTGCTCTGATACCAAGTTTGTCACGACCCCAGCCTAGGGCCTATACGTGACACAGTGAATGGGGAACCCGAAGGAACCACAAATAAGCCTCTTAACTTATCATTACACATCATCAGTTGTGAAAGAATATAAAAGACATAAAGAGTAAGAATAGGGGCAAAAGGCTAAGGGGAAAGCTTACAACATCATAATCAAGAGACAACGGAGTTGAGCTCACACCATAGATACATAATATATCCAACAAGCACCTCTAATACATAAATAAGAGCAACAGCCAAGAAAAAGTAACCGAGGTCACCATTACAGTCAAAATAGATAATAAAGAAGAATATCTCAATACAAAATAAGAGAAACATAGACTAAGGTCCCCGAAGTATAGGACTCACCAACTAGCTTGAGTAGTACCAAACTAGCCACATGGAGGAGGAGGATGATAAACTTAGGTAGCGGTTCCTACATGGTGATATTATGTAGGCAAGAGTATGCATTAGTACATTTGAATGTACTAAGTATATAAGATGCAATGCAAAAAGGGATAGGCATCATAATCAAAATGCATATCAATATGCAATAGGCATAATATAACAATATGACATATATGATCAATGTATAAGAGAAAAATGCTCAAGTAACTCTTGCTCATATAGGATATCTTATGTGTGGAAGAGACTAAGCTAGATTTCCAAAGTACAAACCCTTTCGTAGGTTAGTAATGATATCACCCATCACCCTCGTGTGCGACGTACAAACCCCTTATCTAGGTTAGTGAAAATTACACCTATCAACCTGGTGTGTGTGGTACAAAGACCTCACCTAGGTTAGTGAGAGGTACAAATCCCTCATCTAGTTTAGGCATAATTGCACCTATCACCCTGGTGTGTGAGGTACAAACCCCTTATCTAGGTTAGTGGCAACCTCACCTACCACCCTGGTGTTTGAGATACTAACCCCTCAACTAGGTTATCCGGGCTCTTAGTCCTACCGGACTGGGCATGATCTAATGCAACACTTTATATAGATTATATCATATGCATAAGCTTATTTCACAATCCTAACATCAATCATATCATATCTCATACTTTGGACCTTCAATACCTCAAGAAACCACATCCGGACATTTTATCAAACACTTAGAGAATGTGTAATGCTAGTACAAAACCATGAAGTATATAGATGAAATCTTGCAAGAAAATCCATTAAAAACCATAAATCAACCTTGCAACACCCTCAAGCAATATACATCAAAAACCCTTATCAAATCTTACAATAGATCCAATATTTATAGCTCAAAACATAGCAAAACAATCACAACTTTACATAGCTTTAACATAACTCATAAACATGTTCATACTAGTAAACCCAATTGAAAAATCAACTTCAAATCATGCAAATTGAATAAAAAGGATATTAGGACACCATGAATGGAAGAACCCAATGGTTAAGACCTATAACTTTAAATCATGTAAATCGAGTAAAAAGGAGATTAGGGCACCATGGGTAGAAGTACCCAATAGCTAAAACCTACATACCATAGCTTTGAAGAAGCTCTTAATGAAGATTGAAAATGGAGGCTTGAAGCTTGAAGAAAATCCTTAGTTCCGGATGAGGGTTTTAAGACTTGAATTTGGGAGTGAAAATATGGCTATGTTCTTAAGAGGATGTTAGGGAATGTTTAGGATGATATGAGGGTGAAATATGACTAAGTATAGGTAAAAACACATTTAGGAACCCTTAGGCCAAAGACCTAAAAGCCTTGGACTGAGATAAAAATCATTGGCAACAAAATACATAAGTTCGCATCTGGTCCGCATCACGAACCTATCACATAGGCCAAATTAATACATATCTATGACATTTCGCATCGCAGCACTATTGCGGATCGATCTGGATAAGGAAATTTATGAAAAATG
>DF363084.1:12773-24320 GCA_000787875.1 Solanum virginianum
GAAATCTGAAGCCCCTTGCGGTCTACGAGAAGTTTAGGTTGGGAGCCTTTACTCCAAATAACATGTAAAATATAGTACTCATTCCCCTAGTTCTTATATAACCACCCTTCGAGCATGATAGAAAGTTGAAAAAGAAATTAGAGGTCCAATTTATAAGTTCAAGGTGGAAGAAAAAGCAAACATGTAGAGGAGGAAGGTTTGAAAAATTGGTGAAGTCTGAGTAACCAAGTGGACTAAGTTGAGCCGCGATAATAAATAAGGCGCTGCTTGGGAGGAAAACCAAGGTATGTTTTATTTTATCCCTATATTCTCTATTGTTTCTTAATTTGGTGCATTGCATAACTTTTTTGATGGGGTGTGGGCATTTATGGATTTTTGTGAAGTCTGAGTAGCTTAGGGTCCATAACTACCCCAAGTTTTGATCCCAAGGTTTTCTTACCTGTGTTCTTTTTCCTCATGGATTTTTAATTTCTATTGAACTGACTTGTTTAGGTAGTATAGATAATTTGTAGATACACAATAGTCATTGTATTTTGGCATATATATATTCTTTAAATGCTTTCTGTTTTGAAAATTCAGTACCCTCAAAATTTTTAAGATTATTGGTTATTTTTGCAATCATGCATGTGATTATCTGGCAAAGTTTGTTCTGATAGAGCGAAGGCAAGTTCATACTTGAAGTATGACCTATGAGTCTATTTGATTATTTATGCGATGCCATGATAGTATGAACTTACTTTGTAGTATTCATGCATTGTGTATTAACTCAGAACTTGCCTTGTTACTCTAAAATTGGACTGGAGATGTGGTTGATTGGAAAAGGATCTTAGGCCTTCGTTCTTTTAGTGAGCTCAATTTTGCCTAAATGACATACCAAATGTGATAGTAGATCCCTTGTTCCAAATGTTCGACTTTGTTCTTTTAGTGAACTCACTGTTGCCTAAATGACCTACCAAATGTGATAGTAGATCCCTTAATCCAAAAGTTTGAGCTTTTACCTGTTCTTTTTCGACACCTAGCTAGCTCAACCTTATTTTATGAAATACCTTGATATTGGCCTTGGTCTATCCTTGAATATGTGAACCTTGATTGAGGCTAAAGACCTAAGTTGATGGTGGCTGCAGTTGGTGGACCTGGTTTGAGGCATCTAACCTTGATTGAGGCAAAAATCCTAAGTTGAGGGTGGCTACAAATAGTGGCCCTGGTTTAGGGAATAAATATTGTGTGCTTCACCTCAGGCTAAAAGCCTAAGTTGAGGGTGGCTACAAATAGTGGCCCTGGTTTGGGGAATAAATATTGTGTTCTTCACCTCAGGCTAAAAGCCTAAGTTGAGGGTGACCCTTGTTGTGGTAAAGTAATAAAAATGAGTTAGTTGGGAAAGAAAGAAAGAAATGAAGAAATCATATGCCGGATGATTAAAAGAAAAGAAAAGTTGCCTTAGATTGAAGAGAATAGCAAAAATGAGTTCAAAAAAATAAGGCACAACTGAAAAAGAGAAAGAAAGTACCCAGGAAAAGCTTGAAAAAGGAGAATAAGGGCGGATTTAGTGTAAATGGTTGAGTTATGAAGGTAAGAGTGTTGATAAACATGATTTGAGGATAGCTTTTAGTCTCTATTTGCCTAAAATGCTATACCAAACCACCATGAGCCTACGTTATAAGCCATTAAGTCCTAAAGTGATCCAAATCCACTTTGTCATTAATCTAAAAGTTGAGTATAGAGGCAAGCTTATGGTGTTAGTCATTTTGTAGGAATTGTATTTGTGAGAGTGAGAATGCTTGCATAGTCCCTGATTTTTAATGCACTTTGAGTAAGAAAGAGGGACTTCTTTTTTGTGAGGGTATTTGCACTGCATAATTAGCATATGACTAATCCAGTGATTGTGGATGGTTGATATTCCTTTCCTTATTATAGTTGGGTTGCCAGATACATTCTTTGTGTTTTGGTTTGCTGAGTAGTTTTGCAATCTAGTTTTAAAAATGAGAGTTGGATACTTGATTTAAAGTAAATAATGTATATGCCATTAGTGTAACTACTATATATCTCTCATTGTCTGCTTAGATTAAGTCGTTGCTTGAGGACAAGCAATAATTCTAAGTTGAGGGTGTTGATGTGCTGTCAAAATACAACACAGTTGGTGCCTAAAACAATTGTCTGCTTAGATTAAGTCGTTGCTTGAGGACAAGCAATAATTCTAAGTTGAGGGTGTTGATGTGCTGTCAAAATACAACACTTTTGATGCCCAAAACAAGGGATTTTGTGAGTTCTTAGAATGACTTTTTATGGTTTTTATGTATTTTTGGGTTGATTTGTAGAAAAGTTAGGTTGGTATGATTTTGAAGAAAAGTTGCAGATTTTGCTGAACTATAGCACATACGAGCTCACATACGAGTCATAGCCTAAGCTATGAGTCGTAAGGTATGTCATAGCAAGAAACAGAGACAAAAAAACACAGAAATATGGTAAGTGAGGGTCAACCCTAAGAGCCCATTGTACGAGTCATAAGTGCACTATGACTCATATAGGTAGACTCGTAGAAGAATCAGAGAGCAAAAATATTGGACCAAAACATGAAGGCCTAGACAACGAGAGGAGCATACAATTCATAGCCCGAGTAATGACTCGTAATAATGGGTAATAACAGTCAAGTCCAAATTGTCAAGTGCTGACTATGAGACCCCAATTAGGATTTGTAGGTTATCTTACGGGTCATACCTGTCTGACGTACCTACTGCCAACTATCTTTTCTATGTATTTTTTAGGGTTAAATTTGTAAACACTATATATACTTTATGTGAGGGTTTATTTTTGGAGAAACCCGACATTCACATCTACTTGTAAATATTGTAGGAGCATTTTTAAGGTTTAGAGTAGATTTTTATCTTTCAATTTGAAGACCCACTTATGGGGAATCGAAAAGCCGCATTGTACTCATTTGCCATTAATCCAAGCTTGTGGTTTTCAACTTAAAGGTGTTCTTGCACTTTATTGCTTTGGGTAAACTCTCAACTCTGTCAATTATTTGCATTAGTATTGATTTTGCCATAGCCATGAGTAGCTAAGCACCGACAACTTGGGGTTGTGGGAACCATGAGTAGTTGACTTGAAATAACTAGACTTTGTGTATTTCTTTGATTGGGGTTTTGAATGTATTGTTTATTTCCCTTCATTTTGATTGTTGTTTGGTGGTGGTCAACACCAAACCCTTCCTACTATCATGATCCCACCCAATATAGTGACGAATAGGAAAAGGAAAGTAAATGACAGGATTCGATTGATGTGTTCTCATCTAATCAACCAAACCTGACCAAGTAGAGGTTGACTGTGACAATAGGTAACAATTAGTTGGCACACCATTGTTGATGAAAACGCACCATAGTGAAATTTGACCTTCACTTTCACAAGAGGGCTAGAAGAACCTAAGTTACCATCCTGCATGTTAATTCCCAATTAATTTATGTTGTCTAGGATAATTGAGTCAGTGAATCATGGGGAACACAATTTGAGTGTCTTCCTGTATAGTTAGTTTAGTTTTATTTTTATTCTTGAATTATAAAGAAGGCCCCCATTTAGATATTTTAATAATTGATGCTTGAAATGATTGGTAGTGGATCTCTATTGTCAAGCCCCGTATTCCCAGTGGATTCGACCTTAACCTTCGATTAGGTTAATTACTATAACGACTACTTTCTTATTGGAGCGTGAACATTAGATCAAGTACTCAAATGTATTAAGTATGTGGGGTACAACACAATAATAAACATAAGTCATAATTAAATAATATGCATAATCGTAATCAATGAATATAGCCTCAATATGAAATGAATGATAAAATCTTAGTCAAACGTGCATGAAGAATCATCAAGTCAGATAACATAATATACATAGTGAAAAGGGACTATAGCTGACATGTATGAAATGCCCCAAATTATGTATTTCCTACCTTACATATTTAGCACATTATCTCGTACTGATATCCTTTACAGGGGACCTATATTTCATATTGCAGGTACAGGTGCTAGGAGCTTTCCCAATAGGAGTACAAGATATCCAGCTGCTGTTACCAGGCTCCAGGTTGCTTCAGAGATTTGTGTGTCTAGAGCTTATATTTTTATATTGTATAGTTAGTCGATGCGAGGCCTATCCCGACCCTTATCAGATACTTTTCCTTATCTAGAGGCTTTGTAGACTACGTTAATTAAAGTGTGGTCATGTCTCATATTTTAGACAATATGGCCTCAACGACCTAGTTATATGCATTTCCTTTTGGTTTGTTAGTACTATTTACTTTCTTGAAAACATGTTGAATGTAGAAACCCCTTATAATATGTATAGGAAGTGCATGGATACAGGTTGGTTCTCCCGAGCCTTATCGGCAATGGGTGCTAGTCCTTTCATCCAATTGATCATCAATAACTCAAGAATCCTTAACCAGACATTTTATGAAACAATTGGTGGGTGTGTAATGCTAGTTCAAAATCATGCAATTCAAGAGTGAAATCAGCATGAAAAAAACTTAATGTAAATCAACCCACCAACACTTGGTAATACCCTCATGCAATATACCTTGAAAAACATCATCAAATCTCATAATAAAACATAGATTCAAAGCTCAAAACATGCTTAAACAGTCACATTTTATGAAACCACAACATAGTTTATAGTCAAATTGATAATAAGGAAGACCTCTAAGTAAATTAACTTAGAAACATACAATTCATGTAAAAAGGAAGTTTAGACACCATGAGTGAAAGAACCCTATGGTTGAAACCAACATACCTCAACCTTTGAGAATTTTTTGATGAGGACTTGAATGAGAACTTGAAGCTTGAATGAAATCCTTAGATCATGATGGTCTTTAACAACATGAATAAGCATGAATTAGATTAGAATGAGAGCTTGAAGCTTGAATGAATTTCTTGAGATCCGAAATGAGTTTGGGACACTTGAATTTTGGGTGAAATATTTGTCTAAGTGTTAAATAGGGTTTTGGGAAATGTCTTGTATGGTATGAAGTGGAAATATAACAAAGTACAGGAGTTTTTATGCATGGTAAGGCATACGCCCAACACCCAAAGGCCTTGGACCAAAGATAAAAAAATTAGCAACAAAATATAGTGGTCCGCACCCTGGCCGCGTTGTGCCAGGCGTGCGGAACCTCATTGTTTTTCACCAACTTTGAAAATTTGAATTTTGATATTGTTGCTCTAAAATTGGAATTATACTCATTTCCTACTCTATTTCGTCTCCTAATCATGAATATGAAGTCAACTTTTTGATATCACACGCGGATTTTGAGATACATAAAAAATTATGATTACAGGCACTTCTGAGGCAAAATTTTGGGCACTTTTGGGGTCGTTTCAATATCTCCCCCTTGGGAACATTCATCCCCAAATATCAAAGAAATGTATATAAGAGAAATAATCATGTAGATTTCAGGCCAACATGAATGCAACAAATGCACTTAAACATCATATTCAAAATCTTAACATGAAGGTCAAAATAACTTGCGAACATAAACATGAATGCATGCAAATGACATAAGAGTTGAAACATAAGACTGGAAATCATATGAATGACTTAGTTTTGCTATCTTAAGCTTGAATAAAATGAAAGAGGTATGATTATCACTTCTTCACGCTTGCCCCAGCTCCCCAAAAGACACCCTCAACTTGACGATTCTCCCAAAGGGCCTTGACGAACACTACATCCTTACTAATCAATCTTTACTCATATCCATCCAATTTTTCCACTGGACCTTCTCATAAGTCAACTCATCCTCTACAACACCTATAACCTCAAGGAGTTCTATAGCACTTGGTTCACCAACCCATATCCTCAACATAGATACATGAAAGACCGGACGAACCATATTCATACCCATGGGAAACTCCAATTCATAGGTCACCTTACCACTTCTCCTCAACCTCCTATAAGAGTCCTCATACCTTGGGCTCAATTGTTAACCTTATACACACATAGCCCACATTGGTATCTAAAGTTGCCATCTTTCCCTTAGAAGAAAACCTCTATTCTCAAATTCACCCAACCTCATACCTAACTTAATCAATCAGTAAACTCCACCAACCACACTTTTGCTACACAAAGATTACCATTTCCTATAATTAGCAAGCAACCTCTTATTCCTCAAAATTCGCAACATCACCCTCAAATGATTCACAAGGTTCCTCACTTCTGGAAATGAACCAACATATCATCACTAAAGGCCAAAACAAACATATTAAGGTATGGTTTAAAGACCCTATTCATGAGAACTATAGACATAGACGGTGCACTAGCCAAACTAAAAGACATCACCCCAAATTCAAAATATCGAAAAGGACATCAAGAACTCATTGACCACCAGAATTGACTCAATAACAAAACCTTAGGCTCAATATCCCTACTCTTACAAGATGATAAATGCAATCCTTAGATATCAATTCAACCTTAAGACAAGAAATGAACTTATTCCTTCACTACCACTTTACAATCTCTCACACAAGGACGGGTTTATTAGGCAATTAGAATCTAACTCTATTGGTTCTACAATAAATGGAGACACAATATCCTTGTAAGCAATCCATCCCAAGAATGAAATCAAAATCCACCATATCTAATTCAACAAAATCACAAGGCAAGACCTAATGTGTTGTGACCACGGGACAATTTCTATAGACTTTTCTAGCAACACTAGACTTACCAATGGGTAGGCACAAAAAGTTCACATACCAATTCGAGACACACTTGATGCCCACTAGCAACAAAAGGAATAATGAAAGAAATAGTGGCACCCGGACCTAATAATGCATACACCTCAAATTCAAAGGAAATCTCAACATACCGATAGAAATATTGGGCACCTTATCACCTCCTTGCCTCCCTTGAAGAGCATAGAACTGATTATGTCGTGGAGCACCCCTTTGGGAACCTTGAGCCATTTGATCAACATAACCACCCTATTCTTGAAGTCGACCACTATTACACCTTTTTGAGGATATGGACAATTAACTAACTTGTGACCCACTTTACTGTAACCATAACAAGCATTGGTCTTCCTTAAAAATGGGCCACCATGGTTCATCCTACATCTTTGACACTTAGGATTAGTTCTCCCATTATTACCATCTTGCCATCTTGCCATTTTATGTTAGACACCCCATCAATAGTCAACCCCTTGTTTGGAGCATTGTCGGACTCTTGATCTTGGGAGCTACCATCAAATCAAGCCCTCTTAAACCCCTTACTTCTCCTCTTTCTAAGCTTCTCCTCCTCAAGTTTCTAGACATAAGTCATTAGCCAAGATAAATTGATATCACTAATCAACATGGTGGCATGACACTTTTCATTCACCAAATCGAATACACCTATCACAAACTTGTTCATCCTAGACCTTGGCTCGACCACCAATTGTGAAGTATATTTAGAGAGTTGGTTAAACATGAGGTCATACTTCCTCAGACTCATCAACCCTTGCTTTAAATTCATGAACTCCATCATTTTGGCCTCCCTTAGATCAAGAGGGAAGAATCAATTGAGAAATGCCACTTTAAACTCTTCCTAAGAAATGGCATTATGATTTCCCCTCTCCATCTTCCATTGCAAAAACCAAATTTGAGCTATGCCCTTTTGTTGGTAGGCCTCTAGTATCATCTTCTCCTCTGAATTCACCCCTATGATGGTCAACACCTTTTACACCTAATCGATGAACTCTTGGGGGTCCTTATCCACCTTAGACCCATGGAACTCCAGTGGATTCATTCTAGTGAAGTTCCTTACCCTTATTGTCGGAGTGAGAGCATGGGGGGCTTGGGCCTCTTGGTTGATTTAATTGACCATAGCATCGGCCAATATGGTGATAGCATTTCAGAACATAATCTCAGTAGCCCCTCCATCATAAGGAGCTCAAAGGGCAGGATATTTTGGTCGTCCCATAGGTGCATGGCCCCTCCTTGGCCTTCCTCTTTGTAGTGGCATGATCAACACCAAGAAGAGCAAAGAACATTTGTTAGAGGAAAAGCCTTACCTTAAAATAAGGCATGATATAGACTATGAATAAGTGAAACATTTCCTAAAATGCCTCACAGCCTCCCATTCGTAGTTATGGCATGCTTCACAACCATGAATAAAACTTTAATTAATGTGGTGTGTTGGATGCCGAGGACTATTAACAACATAGTTCTTTGATACCATCTTTGTCATGATGTAGACCTAGGGCCTAGACATGACATGGTAAATGGGGAACCCAAAGGGACCCCAATCAAGCCTCTTAGCATATTATTACACATCTTTGGTAGTGAAAGCAATTAAACAATAACAAGAGAACATAAAATAAGGATATAGGGGCTAAGGGAGCCTTTCATAGCTTAAAAACATATAAGAGTCAAGAGAATCAAAGCTCAAAGCACCATTAGATAACTTGCCCAATGACACATCTAAACTTAGAATTTAGTGGGGGCCAAGACAACTTTCCGGGATCACTCTCACAGTCAAATATATACAAAGAAATCTTTGCATCACATCAAATCAAATAATATCATCCTTGGAGTTCAGGACTCATCAAACTTGCTTCAAAGATAGTACTAGCCATGTGCAGGGGGAAGATGATTAAGTGGAACTCTAATTCCTACATGGTAATATCATGTAGGCATTAAGTATGCGTTAGTACATTTGAGTGTACTGAGTATGTAAGATACAACGCAACAAAAGATTTGCAACATAAGCAAAATGCATAAATATAGGCAATGGATGAGCATAGTAACAATATGGCATGCATGAATGATGCTTGAAGTAAAATATGCTTATATAGAACATATTACATGTGTAGGAAGAGACCATCATTATAGAGACCAAGGCCTACCAGCCCCTTGGTGAGGTGATTGAGGTACATACCCCCGACATAGTAGTATGAGCATACCACCCTCGACAAGATGATTGAGGCTTGACACCCCCTCAACAAGGCCACAGAAGCTTGGCACCCCCTCCACAAGGTGGTTGAGGCATGACACCCCCTCAACAAGGTGATCAACTTGCAACATTATGGATACTTTTTATTAAATCAACATATAAGTATATTACTTTCATCATTATAAAGTTACTTAAATCATAAATCGTAGAATAGACCATCAATAACTTAAGAACCCTAAACAGGACATTCTACCAGTTCAAAATTATGCAATTCCAGAGTGAAATCATATGAGAAAACTTAGTGTGAATCAACCCACCAACACTTGGTAATACTCTCATGCAATATACCTTGAAACCCTTCATCAAATCTCATAATAGAACGTAGCTTCAAAGCTCAAAACATGCTTAAATAGTCACATTTTATGAAACCCCAAAATAGTTTATAGTCAAATTCATAATAAGTAAGACCCATAAGTAAATCAACTTAGAAACATATAATTTATGTAAAAGGCAAGGTTGGGTATTATGGTGAAAGAACCCAATGGTTGAAAGCCATATACCTCAAATATTGGGGTTTCCTTAATAAAGATTTGAATGAGAACCTGAAGCCTGAATGAAATCCTTATATCTGGAATGAGTTTGGGACACTTGAATTTTGGGTGAAATATTTGTCTAAGTGTTGAAGAGGGTTTTAGAGAATGTCTTGTATGATATAGAGTTGCAATACCACTAAGTATAGGTCTTTTTACGCATAGGATGGGTTAGGTCGAAGACCCAAAGGCCTTGGACCGAAGATAAAAATTGGCAATAAAATATAGTGGTTTGCACCATGGCTGCGTTATGCTAGGGGCGTGGAACCTTACTATTTTTTGCCGACTTTGGAAATTCAAATTTTGATATGGTTGATCTAAAATTAGGGTTATACCCATTTCCCACTCCATTTTGCCCTTTGATTATGAATATGAAGTCATATTTTTTAATATCATATACGAATTTTTAGATATATAGAAATTACGGTCATAGGAACTTCAGAGGTTAAATTTCAGGCACTTCTTGGGGTCGTTCCCCCATTATTTTTGACCATTTTTTTGGCCCACCAACTTTATTTTCGATAAAAAAATTCGACGACTAGGGTTTTTGAGCATTTATCTCAGTTTTCTCTCTTAACTTCATCTCTATACTTGGTAAGTTTGTTGGTTTAGTTTTGACCTGCAAATTTGTCTTGTTTGTGATTATTGGAGGTGATGATTATGAGTGAGTAGGTACTTCATCTTGCTATTATTGCTTGGATGTGAGTTGTGAATGAGAGGCTAGGGTTACCATAAATTGCATAGATTGTTTATGCCCTAAGTTAAGTGCTAAATCCTTGATATTGTAGAAGAATGCCCATGATATCCTATCTCTTGTTTTAGTGAATAGTTGAGATTTGTTCATGAATGTTGATTGAGTATCAATTGCACATGGTTATGATTGTGTTTGGGTTATATTGATTTAGTCATAATTATGGAGTGTTTAATATTTGTGATGCCTATTAATCTATAACCCCAAGTGAATTTGACTGTGATTAAGCGAGTGTTATATATTACTTGGTGGATGATGCTATAGGTATTAGTTTGAATGAATTTAGGTAAGAATGGGATGATTGGGTATTGATTGCTAATTCTTTTCAATTGGGTAAATTTATTTTGAAATCATGTTTAGGGTATGGGTTAATTGTGCTTAGCATATGAGTCTAAAATACTTTCTTTGATGCTGCTAGAATAGAATTTAAATTGTTTGTAGGGTCTGTGTGATGAATTGAGGTACATTAGGTACATGGAAAATTTCAATCACGAGAGTCTTTTACAACTCCAAGATGAGTGTATGAGTCATAATTGCCTCTCGTGGGAAGTTTTTGTGATATGATCTTCTAAATAATTCATCATACTAGACCTTCTACGAGTCGTTGATCACTCTATGAGTCATTGATAGGTCTCGTGGACTCTTATCTTTTTTGTTTGCTCCCTGGAACTTTATACAAAACCTGTTTATGACCCGTAATCCAAGTTATGAGTCGTAACTGGGCTTCGTACCATTTTCCAATATTTTATTTTGTTGTGCACATCTAGTTTATGGAACCAATTTATGACTTGTAGTTTCAGATACAACTTATAAATGGTCCTCATGGTACTTGACTACAACTGATCCAATGTATTTTTCTTGTTTTTCGTTTGTTAATTGTTGGGGCTAATTATGGTTTACCTATTATGATTTGTAGGAAATATGTCCGAAAAGGGAAAATGCTCAAAGATTGAGTCATTTAAAAAGAAGCTCATTGATGAGCATACGGATGAGGAGCATTTGGATGACGAGTCATTGGAGGTCATCAATATTCACCTAGACCCAGAAGCTAGGGTGCCTCAAACTAGGGCTGCTGCAAGAGCTACCTAGACTCAAGTTCAAGATGATAATCCTTCCCGGTCTGATGAGGAAGGCAATGGTGATGAGCCTAATCATGGTATATCATAGATGGCTCCTTAAGGCATAGAGTCTAGTTCCGAGGAGGGCTCCCAGGATAGAGGTGCTACCCAGTCTTCAGTTGCCCCATCATCTTCTTCAGTACCAAACCCTATTATTAGCTGGTGGGGTACTGATCGG
>DF363084.1:42067-63295 GCA_000787875.1 Solanum virginianum
AATCGAGCTTAAAAAAGCAAAATGAAATGTAAAAAAAGAGACAAAAGCTGAAAAATGAGAAGAAAGCACACGAAAAAGCTTGAATAAGGAAAAAGGGAGAATAAGGTGAACATGACAAAGTTGGTGAGGCAAAAGCATGGAAAAACACATTAGTCACTGTTTCCCAAAATATCATACCAAAGCCCTCTGAGCCTACGTTACAAGCCTAGAAAGTCTTAGAGTGATCCTAGTCTAGTTAATTAAAGGTCCGATTGATGAGTATAGGGGCAAGCCTATGGTATAAGTCATCATGCAAGAATATCTTTTGTAAGGGTGAGTGTGTTTTGTACAGTCCCAAAGCTAAATATGAAATCATAAGTGAGTGTTAAAAATGGGACTTCTTTCTGTGAGGGCACTTGATTACATTATAAGCATTCGACTTATTCAGTAATTGTGGACTATTGATATTCCCTTTCTTGTCATAGTTGTGTTGTCACATACATCAGTGTACTTTGGTTTGCTAAAGAGCTATTCAATATTGTTTTGAAAAGTTGGTGTAGGTACCTGAGTTTGAATTGTATGTGATGTATGTCATTGAGTTGAGGTTTATGTATTACTATATTGTTTATATAGATTGAGTTATCTCTTGAGAACAAACAACAATTTTAAGTTGAGGTTGTTGATATGCTGTCAAAATACAACACTTTTGATGCCTAAAACTTAGGTTTTTGTATGTTCCCAATGCAACATTTATGGTTTTTATGCGTTTTTGTGTTTAGTTTTGCAGGAAATCAGGTTGACATGGCTTTGGGACAAAATTATAGAGTTTTCTGGTTTTTGATAATTTACAAGACCCTTTACAAATCGTAGAGCATTCTACAGGTCGTACAGGTAGTTTTGTAACAAATTCCAGCGAAAGGTGAGATCTAAAATTCAAGTCCAAGTGAACTCTATATGAGTCGTAAAGCATTCTATGAGTCATATAGATAGGTTTCATGAAGATTTTCAGAGAGGGATAAGTTGAAGCAGTTGAAGTCTATGAGTCTGAAGTACAAGTCATGAAGATGGTTCATAGAAGAGAAGTCCAAGATCTCAAGAGCTAAATAAGAGACCCCGATTACGACTTATAGAAGACACTACGAGTCATAAATACCTTTCATAGAGTCTACCGACCAGTTTTTCTATTTTTAAGGACTTAATTGTAATTACTGCAAATAGTAATTTTTGGTTATTTTTCAGGATGGTACAATAAAGGCTTTATACTTGGAGACCTCAATACTAGGAGGAGAATACACATGAATTAATTTGATCTTCAATCTTGTAATTCTCAATCAATTTTAGATTTGCCTAATTCTCAATTCAATTGGGTATGTGTTTAATTATATTTTATTAATTCATAATTTCTTCATCTAACCATAGAACGAGTAGCTAAATCCATAACTAGGGTTGTAAGAATGATGAAGATATAACAAAGTAGACCTAGATATTTTGCAATTCTCTGATTAGCTATATGCATGTATTAATCAAGTTCCTTTGATTTGCATGTGTTCTAATTGTGGCTAATATTAGAACCTTCCTAGTGTTACTTTCGCGGTCTAGGTAGTAATGAATAGGAAAAGAGATTGATTAACAAAATTTGATGATGTGCTCTCATCTAATCAACTGAACTGGGCCAAGGGGAGGTTGATTTGGACTTATAGGTCATGGTTAGTATTGGACACTATAGATATGGGCAAAGTCACATAGTGAAATTCACCTCTCACCTGGACCAAAGGATTTTATGAACTTAAATTACCGTCATGCATGCTATACACTAGATATAAATTGGTTTATCCAAGGATACTAAGTTGGGGAACCATGGGAAACATACTACCCTAGTTTCTCTCCATTATTCATTGTCTCTTATGATAGTTTATTTTCTTTGTAAACATTGTAAACCCCCACCCCCTTTGGGGAATCAAGTTGGTTAATTTCTTAAATTGTGTATTGATGAATTTTCTTTAAGTCTACATATTCTATTGGGTTCGACCCTAACCTTGGTTAGATTTTATATTTTGACAATAACTATTTTATCCAGTAAAAGGAGGTGTAACTTGGGCGAAATCAGAAGGGTATTGTAGAGTTAATGTCCAAAATTCCAAAGGTGAGTATGAGAACCCTGATTATGTGCAGTAAAGTTCAATATAGGCCATAAAGTAGCTTTCGTATAGCGTACCAACCAGTTCTCCTATTTTATTTAGGACTTGAATTTAATTATTATAAATAGGTTTTTAGGTTATTTTTCATAAGTTTTCACCTAATACATAGAGAACTCAATATTTTGAGAGAGAAAGTAAGATGATATTGGAGAGTCTTTGAGAACTCTTGTGGTTTAATTCAATCTTGAAGTTTGTGATTTTCATTCAAGTTGGATTGCTTGTTATTAATTCTACTTGTAAAGGTTCAATTATGTCTTCTCAATTCATAATTTTTGCATCTACACATAGCATGAGTAGCTAAATCCACAACTATGATTGTGGGAACCATGAAGAACTAACAAAGTAAACACCGATTATTCACAATTCTTGGAAGTGTATATGCATGTATTAGTTTACCCTCTTTGTTTTGCATGTTTTCTAGTAGTGGACAACATTAGAACCTGCTTAGTGTTACTGACTTGACAAAGGTAGTAATGAATAGGAAAATAGATTAATTAACAAGATTCAATTGATGTGTTTTCATTTAATCAACTAAACTAGGCCAAGGGGAGGTTATACTGGGACTAATAGGCAATGGTTAGTAATTCATACTATAGAGATGGCCAAGTCACATAGTGAAATTCACCTCTCAGCTTTGACCAAAGAGCTTGGTGAACTTAATTTACTGTCTTGCGTGCTATGCACTAGACAAGAATTAGGTTATCCGATGATACTGAGTTGGGAATCATGGGGAACACAATACCCTAGTTTCTCTCCATTATTAACTTCTCTTTTGTAATGGTTAGTTTTATTTTCTCATTTATAATTACAATCCCCTCTCTTTTGGGGAATTAAGTTGGTTAATTATTTGGATTGCAAATTGGTGAATTTTCTTGAGTCTACATATTCCCTATAGGTTCAACTCTAATCTTCGTTAGCTTATATATCTTTACAATGACTGCTTTATACTCTAAAAAGATTTGTAACTTGGGCAATATCAAGATCTTGGCGCCATTGCCAGGGAATACGGCTAGACTTAGTGAATTCATTAGAAATTTGAGTGTTAATTCTTAGTTCCCATATTTTACTTTAATTTGTTATATTTGTTTCTTTTTAGGGTGTAGTTGTAGTGTATTCCCAAAACTAGGAGTCAAGTAAATCCCTTAACTCCGTTTGGTCCAAAGATCATAGAATGTTAAGAAGAATGGCCCAAGATAATGCCAACAATGCCGCCAATGCAACTCTGAATAGGAATAATAATGAGAATGTTGAGAATGAGAACCCACATTCTTTGGAGGACATTCCATAGCCTCAAGATTTCAAATCCAATGCTTACCATTGTCGGTACAGGTGGAAACCTATGGCTATGGAGGTGATTAGGGCCATTGTGTTGCCACCACTACCGGCAGACACAACATTCACAGTCTCGAGTAGATTACTTCAGATACTACAGAACTATAGGCTATTTGTATGTTCACCATTAGAGGATCCCTATAGCCACCTACACAACGTGGAATTTGTATGTAAAAGTGTGATGGTAATACAAAATTTGTCTATAGATATTGTGGGCCTTTGTGTCTTCCCATTGTCTCTCATGAGCCATGTGGCACTATATCTATTTGAGCTCCCGTATAGTTCAATCACTAGTTGGGTAGACTTCTAGAAGGCCTTTTTGGAGAGGTACTTCCCCACATAGAAAAAGATCAAGTGAAGGTCCAGATCAACAACTTTGAGCAACTTACTAGTGATTCGATAAGAACTACTTGGGAGCAGTTTATAAAATATTTCAGGAGCGTTCCTAACCACAAGATAGTTAGTGACACCTTGGTGGAGATCTTCTATTGTGTCCTTGATGAGAACAGTCAAGCCTGTACTGAGATTATCATGAGAGGTATTTTTCTAGATCAGCTATTTGCAAGGATCGCATAGCGAATGGAAAGAATGGTCAAGACAAATTATGCATGGGGACAGCGAGATAGAGCATTCACAAAGAGTTTATATGATGTCAATATAGGTCTAAAGAAGCCAGAATTAATGAAGAAATCATGCAGCAACTTGCTCATATTCGCACAGGAATGGAGGTAATGATGAAGCAGAGCCAAGAGAGAGTAAACACAGTGGTTCATTAACCTCCACATGCACCCACTTGTTGCTAATCAGACATGGGTTTTTGCAGACTAATGCCCAATGGTCCAATCATAGGCATTTGAGAAGATGCGGGGGTATGCCAAGCACATGAAGAACTTGGTCACTAAAAAGCGTACTGTGAGTCAAGCGCTCTCCCAAGAGCTTTAGATTGTAGTGGTATTGCTACGAGGTCCTTGGTTCAAAAAAGAGAAGATCTCGAGACTTTTACCATAATTTGCACCATTGGAGATGTGGAATTCACAAGGGTACTATGTGATATTGAAACGACCACAAAAAAAGTGCCTGAAAATGTGCCTTAGAAGTGCCCATAATCATAATTTCCATATATCTCAAAATCTATACGTGATATCAAAAATCTATCGTGATCAGGGGGAAAATTGAGTAGGAGATGGGTATAGTTCGAATTTTAGAGTAACCATATCAAAATTTGATTTTTAAAAATTTTTGATTTCTAGAATCGATCCGCGCCCCTAGCACGGCGCGGCCAGGGCGCGGACCTATATTATTTTTTTTGCCATTTTTGTTTAGTTCGGTTCAATGCTTTGGGTTCTTAGGCATAAGCCTTCCCATACATAAAAGCACCTATACTTAGTCATATTTCAACTCCATATCTTACAAAACATTCCCCAAAACCCTCTTTAATACTTAGACAAATATTTCACCAAAACTTTAAGTGTCCCAATCTAATTCTGGATCTAAGGGTTTCATTCAAGCTTCAAGTTCTCAATCAAATCTTTATCAAAAAAATCTCCAAAGTTGAGGTATGTGGGTTTCAACCATTGTGTCCTTTCACACATGGTGTATAACCTTCCTTTTTACATAAACTACATGTTTCTAAGTTGATTTACTTATGGAAACTACATGTTTCTAAGTTGATTTACTTATGGGTCTTACTTATGATGAATTTAGTTATAAACTATGTTGGGGTTTCATATAAGTGTGACTGTTTAAGCATGTTTTGAGCTATGAATATATGATCTATTATGGGATTTGATGCATTTTGCATAAAAGCATTACCAAGTGTTAGTGGGTGGTTTTACATTGGTTTTTCTCACATGATTTCACTTTTGAATTGCATGGCTTTGTACGAGAATTACACACCTGCCAAGTGTTTGAAAAAATGTTCGGTTATGATTTCTTTAGCTATGTGACTATATGATGATAAAAGGAATTTATGTATGTATTAATTCAATGAAAAGTATCTATAACATTGTAAGTTGACCACACCTAGTGGAGAAGGTGTTATGCCTCAACAACCATGATGGAGGTGGTATGCCCATCTACCAATTAGGGGGTATATTCACTCAATTACTTTAATGGGGAGGTGGCCATGCTCATCTACCAATTAGGGGTTCTATTCCCTAATTAGTTTAGTGGGAGGTGGTAATTCTCATCTACCAATTGGGGGGTACATTCACTCAATCACTTTGATAGGAGCTATCATGCTCATCTACCATTTGAGGGGTAAATTTCTCAATCACATCTAAAGAGGTGGTCATAAATTAGATGGTCATGCTCATTTACAAATTGAGGGATAAATTTCACAATCACTTCCCATGGGGTGGTCATACTTTGGATTCCAAGTACTAGTTTGCTTGGTCTATGACGATGGTGTCTTTCTATACATGTAATATATTCTATATAAGCATGTTTTACTTCAAGCATTATTCATGCATGCCATATTGTTACTATGCTCATCCATTGCCTATATTTATGCATTTTGCTTATGTTGTCAATCTCTTGTTGCATTGAATCTTACATTCTTAGTAGATTTAAATATACTAATGCTTACTTTATGCCTTCATGATGTTGCCATGTAGGAACCGGAGCTCCACTTGATCATCTTCCTTGTCTACGTGGCTAGAACTTTCTTTGAAGCAAGTTTTGTGAGTCCTCAACTCTGAGGATGATATCTTTAATCTTATGTCATGGAAATATTCTCTTTCATTTATTGTATGCTTTTGACTATGAGTGTGAGCTTAAAAAATTGTCTTTGCCACCGCTCAATTCTAAGTTTAGAGGTGTTGTTGGACAAGTTATGTAATGATTCTTTAAACTTTGACTCTCTTAACTCTTGTATGTCTTTACGCAATGAAAGACTCCCTTAGCCCCTTTATCCTTAGCTTATGTTCTCTTGTTGTTATTTAATTGTTTTTGCAACCAAGGATGTGTAATGATATGCTAGGAGGCTTATTTGGGGTCCCTTCGGGTTCCCCATTCGCCATGTCATGTCTAGGCCCTATGTTAGGGTCGTGACAAAGATGGTATCAGAATATTAAGTTGCTAATGGTCCTAGGCATCCAATACATCGCATCAATTAGAGTCTTCTTCATGGTTGTGAAGTACACCACGACTATGAGTAAGAGGCTCTGACACTTCTTAGGAAATATTTCCCTTCATCATGGTCTATGTCAAGTGATTCAAGTTTGGTAAAGCTTTCCCTATAATGAATATTCTTTACCATTTTAGATCATGTCTACTGCAAGAGGAAGAAAAGCTTGCACACCCGAGGAACAACTGGCTCCTCCCGCTCCTCAAGCTCCTCAAGATTGGGGAGTGGCTAATGAGGAATTTTGGGATGCTATCACCATGCTAGCTCAACCATGACTAATCAAATCAACCAAGAGACCTAAGCCCCTGATGCTTTTACACCAGCTTCAAGGGTGAGAGACTTCACTAGAATGAACCCACCAGAGTTCCATTGGTCTAAGGTGGATAAGAACCCTCAAGATTTATTGATGAAGCATAAAAAGTATTAAATATTATGGGGGTTAGATCAGAGGAGAAGGCAGAGTTGGCGGCTTACTAATTCAAGGGGGTGGCTCAAATATGGTATATCCAATGGAAAGCAGAGAAGTTGAACAACAACGTGATTCTTTGGGAGGAGTTTAAAGCGGCATTTCTCAATCGATTCTTCACTATTGAGCTTAGGGAGGCCAAAATGATATAGTTTATGAATCTAAAGCAAGGATCTATGAGTGTGATAGAGTATGCCCTCAAGTTTAACCAACTTTCCAAATATTCTCCACAATTGGTTGCCAATCCAGTTTAGATTGAACAAATTTGTGATTTGGGTATATGATTTGGTTAGTGAGAAGTGTCATGCCTCTATGTTGATAAGTGACATGAATTTATCCCAGGTAATGACATATGCCGAACAAATTGAGAGGGAGAAACTTAGAAAAAGGAGGAGTGGTGAGGCTAAAAAGGCCCGTTTTAATGGTGGTTTCTAAAGTCCCAAGGGTGGCCAGTTTCATCAAGGCCAAGGGTCTTCTCATGCTCCTAATATGAGGTTTGCCAATTACAACCCAAGGGTCCATGGTGGTATGGTGCCTAGTGCTATATGTCCAAAGTATGATAAGGGTCATAATGGCCCAAGTTTGAAGAATACCAATGCTTTTTTTGGATATAATAAAGTGGGACATAAGGTGATGGATTATCCTCGTAATTGGAACGAGGGTAAAGATGTTCATCCGAAAGGTGCAAATGCAGTCCCTAAGGGGAGAGGTGGCCAACAAGGTGGTGCCCCAAGGCACAATCAGTTCTATGCTCTCTAAGGGAGAAAAAGGGTAGATGAGGTGTCTAATATCTTCATTGGTATGTTAAAAGTCTTTTATTTTTATATGTATGCATTAATATTGAAGCGACCCTAAACAAAGTGTTTGAAAATGTTCCTCGAAACTGCTCATAATCGTAATTTCCATATATCTAGCAATCTATGTGTGATATCAAAAATTCAACTTCATATTCGTGATTAGGGGGAAACATTGAGTGTGAAATGGGTATAACCCTAATTTTAGAGCATGTATCAAAATTTAATTTTCCAACATTATCAATTTCCAAAATTGATCTATGCCCCTAGCGCGACGTGGCCAGGGTGCAGGCCTATACATTATTTTTGCTAGTTTTTTTTATTTTGGTCCAACAACTTGGGGTCTTAGGCCTAAGTCTTCCCATATGGAAAAACACCTACACTTCATTATATATCAATTATATATAATTAAAGACATTCCCCAAAACACTATCCATCACTTAGACTATTATTTCACCCAAAATTTAAGTGTCCCAATCTCATTCTGGATCTAAGGGTTTCATTCAAGCTTCAAGTTCTCAATCAAATATTCATCAAGAAATCTCCAAAGTTGAGACATGTGGATTTCAACCATTGTGTCCTTTCACTAATGGTGCGCAACCTTTCTTTTTACATAAATTGCATGTTTCTAAGTTAATTTACTTATAGGTCTTACTTATTATGAATTTGGTTATAAAATATGTTAGGGTTTTATAAAAGAGTGATTGTTTAAGAATGTTTTGAGCTATGAATCTATAATCCATTATGTGATTTGATGATGGGTTTTGATGTATTTTGTATTGAGGGTTATCAATTGTTTGTGGGTAGGTTTACATTGGTTTTTCTCATATGATTTCACTCTTGAACTGCATTATTTTGTACTAGCATTATACAGCTACCAAGTGTTTGATAAAATGTCCAATTATGATTTCTATTATATGGCTTATGCATTAAGTGACTTTATGATGATGAAAGGAATGTATATATGTGTTGATTCCATGAAAAGTATCTATAGTGTTGTAAGTTGACCATACCTAATTGAGGAGGTGTTATGCCTCAACCACCATAATAGAGGTGGTACACCCATCTACCAATTGGGAGGTATATTCACTCAATCACTTTGATGAGGGGTTGGTCATGCTCATCTACCAATTAGGGTGTATATTCCCTAAACACTTTGATGGAGGGTGGTCATGCTCATCTACCAATTGAGGGGTATATTTAATCATTAACTTTGATGGGAGATGGTCATGCTTATTTAACAATTGAGGGGTAAATTTCTCAATCACTTCCCAAGGGGTGGTCATACCTTAGATTCCAAGTACTAGTTTGCTTGGATATGATAATAGTCTCTTCCTACACATGTAATATGTTCTATTTAAGCATGTTTTACTTAAACAATCATTCATGTATATTGTTACTATGCTTATCCATTGCCTATATTTACGCATTTTGCTTATGTTACCAATATCTTGTTGTATTATATCCTAACTTAGTACACTTAAATGTACTAACGCATACTCCATGCCTACATGATGTTACCATGTAGGAACTGGAGCTCCACTTGATCATCTTCCTCTTGCCAATCCAGTTTAGATAACGCATACTCCATGCCTACATGATGTTACCATGTAGGAACTGGAGCTCCACTTGATCATCTTCCTCTTCCATGTGGCTAGCACTTTCTTTGAAGCAAGTTGTATGAGTTCTCAACTCCTAGGATGATATCGTTGATACTATATTATGGAAAGACTCTCTTTCTTTTATTGTATACTTTTGACTATAAGGGTGAGCTTAGAAAGTTGTCTTAGCCCTCGCTTAATTCTAAGTTTAGAGGTATTGTTGGACAAGTTATGTAATGATGCTTTGAGATTTGACTCCTTCACTCTTGTATGTTTTTAATCTATGAAAGACTCCCTTAGCCCCTTTATACTTATCTTATGTTCTCTTGTTGTTGTTTAATTGCTTCTGTGACTAAGGATGTATAATGTTACGCTAAGAGGCTTGTTTGGGGTCCCTTCAAGTTCCTTATTTGCCATGTCACATCTAGGCCCTCAGTCCAGGTTATGACAAAGATGGTATCAGAGCACTAGGTTTTTAATTGTCCTTCGCATCTAATATACCATGTTTAAATTAGAGTCTTATTCATGGATGTGAAGTGCACCACGACTATGAGCAAGAGGCTATGAGGCATCTTAGGAAATATTTTCCTTCTTCATGTTCTATGTCGTGCTATAGAAGTTAGGCAAAGCTTTCTCTCTAAAGAATGTTTTTTGCCATTTTAGATCATGCCTAATGCAAGAGAAAGAAGAGCCCGTGCACCTGAGGAACAACTGGCCCCTTCCGCTCCTTAACCTCTTCAAGATGGGGGAATTGCTAATAAGGAATTTTGGGATGCTATCACCATGCTACCCCATGCCATTGCTAATCAAATAAGCTAAGGGGCCCAAGCCCCTCATGCTTCTACACCGGCTTCAAGGGTGAGAGACTTCACTAGAATGAACTCATCGGAGTTCCGTGGGTCTAAGGTGGATGAGAACCCTCAAGAATTTATTGATGAAATATACAACGTATTGACTATTATGGTGTTTACATCAGCAGAGAAGGCAGAGTTAACGGCTAAGCAACTCAAGATGATGGTTCAAATATGTTATACCCAAAGGAAAGAAAGCAAAGAAGGGGAACAACAATGTGATTCCTTGGGAGGATTTTAAGCCGGCATTTCTAAACCGATTTTTCCCTCTTAAGATTAGGGAGGCCAATATGATGTAGTTCATGAATCTAAAGCAACAATCTATGAGTTTGAGGGAGTACGCCCGTGTTCAAGCAACTCTCCAAATATGCTTTATAATTTGTTTCCAACCCGAGGTCTATAATGAATAATTTTATGATGGGGTATCTGATTTGGTTAATAAGGAGTGTCATGCCGCTATGTTGATAAGTGACATGGATTTGTCTTGCCTAAAGACATATGTCAAATAATTGAGGGATAGAAGCTTAGAAAAAGGAGGAGTAGTGAGGATAAAAAGGCCCATTTTGAGGGTAGGTTTCGAAGACCCAAAGGTCACTAGTTTCATCAAAGCCAAAAGTCTTCTCATGCTCCTAATAGGAGGTTTTCAAATGAAATCCCAAGGATCCAAGGTAATGGTGGTGTGGTGCCTAGTGGTTTGTGTCCAAAGTGTGTAAGGATCATAGTGGCCCATGTTTGAAGGACATAAATGCTTGTTTTTATTATGATTAAATGGGACATAAGGTAATGGATTGTCTTCGTAGTTAGAACAAGGGTAGGGATGTTATCCACAAGGTACAAATGTGATCCCTAAAGGTAGAGGTGGCCAACAAGGTAGTGCCCCTAGGCACAATCAGTTCTATGCTCTCCAAGGGAGAGAAGGGGTAGATAAGTTGCCCGATGTCGTCACTGATATGTTAAACGTCTTTGATTTTTATGTGTATGAATTAATAGACCTGTGTGTTGCTCTTTCTTTTATTACTCTATTTGTTGCCAAAAGTCTCATGTTGAACTCAAATTATTACATGAGCTATATGAAATATCCACTCATATTGGTACATCTATTGTTGCTAGAAGATTCTATAAAAATTATCCCATTTGCATTTTCCATAAATATTACCTTGTGATTTTGTTGAGTTGGATATGATGGATTTTGATGTCATTCTTGGTATGGACTGGTTGAATGCATACTATGCTTCTATTTATTATAAAACTCGTATAGTCAAATTTCTATTCCCAAATGAACTAATTCTTGAGTGAGAGAGTCACAATGTGGTGGTCAATGTAGATTCATTTCTTATATTTAAGCCCATAAGTTGATTTCTAAGGGGTGTCTCTATCATCTTGTGAGGGTTAGGGATATTGAGTCCAAGGTTCTTCCTATAGAGTCGGTTTTGATGGTTAATGAGTTTTTTGATGTCTTCCTTAATGATCTTCTTAGTGTTCCTCTTGAAAGGGCAATAGACTTTGGTAAAGACCTCCTACCTGATAGTTAACCTATTTCTATTCGCCCTTACTGTATGACCCCGATGGAGTTAAAGGAGTTGAACAAGCAATTGAAGAATTTGTTGGAGATAGGTTTTATTAGGCATAGCCAATCACCTTGGGGTGCACTGGTGTTATTTTTGAAGAAGAAAGATGGGTCTCTTAAAATGTGCATTGACTACCGGTAATATAATAGGGTCACCATAAAGAATAAGTACCCTTTACCAAGGATTGATGATCTATTTGACCAACTTCAAGGGGCTAGTCATTTCTCTAAGATTGATCTTTGGTCTGGGTACCATCATATAAAAGTGAGAAAGTGTGACATTCCCAAAATAGCCTTCTGGACTAGGTATCAGCACTATGAGTTTGTGGTTATATCTTTTGGGTTAACCGATGCACCGACTATCTTCATGGATCTTATGAATAAGATCTTAAAACCCTACCTTGATTTGTTTGTGCTGGTTTGCATTGATGATATTTTGATCTATTCCCATATTGAGGAGAAGCATCTGAGTCATTTGTGGGTCATACTACAAAAATTGAGAGAAGCGAAGTTATATGCTAAGTATGAGAAGTGTTGTTTTTGGTTGTAAGAGGTTGCCTTTCTAGGTCATGTGGTGTCGGGGGATAGTATTAAGGTGGATCCCAAAAAGATGGAAGTGATTAGAAATTGGGCTAGACCTTTAACTCCATTGGATATTAGTAGTTTCTTGGGCTTAACGGGTTATTATCAGAGGTTTGTGAATATGTTCTCTTCTATTGCTTCTCCTATGAATAAGTTGACTCAAAAGAAGGCTAAATTTGTGTGGACCGATGAGTGTGAAAGGAGTTTCCAAATTTTGAAGGATAAGCTTTTCTCCATTCCTATCTTGTCACTACTGGAAGGGTTATAAGGGTTTGTTGTGTATTGTGATGCCTCAACAATTTGTTTGGGTTGTGTATTGATGCAAAATGGTAAGGTGATAACATATTCTTCTAGACAACTTAATGTGCATAAAAAGAATTATCCTACCCATAATCTTGAATTGGCCGCCATGGTATTTGCTTTGAAAATTTGGCATCATTATTTGTATAGAGTGCATGTTGATATGTTTACTGATCATAGGAGTCTAAAACATGTGTTCACGCAAAAAGATCTCAACTTGAGGCAACGAAGGTGGTTAGAGCTTCTAAAGGATTATGATATGAGTATGCATTATCACCTCGATAAGGCTAATATTATGGCTGATGCTTTGAGTAGGGTTTCTATAAGTAACTTAGCACATGTTGGTGATGGTGGCAAAGAGGTAACTAGAGAGGTCCATCGGTTGGCTAGATTGGGGGTAAGGTAGGAAGAGGTTGACAATGGTGGTGTAGTGGTGGTTGATAGTTGTAAATCTTCATTGGTTGAGAAGGTGAAGGAAAAGCAAGATCTTGACCCCGCCTTGTTAAGTTGTAGGCATTGGTGAGAGATAGTAAGGTGGAGGGTTTCTCCCAAGGGGGAGATAAGGCTGTAAGTTTCCAAGGTTAGTTGTGTATGCCTAATGCTGAGGACTTGAGAAGGTTGATTGTTGATGAGGATCATAATTCTTCTTATTCTCTTCACCCTAATTCCATAAATATGTATAGAGATTTGAGGGATGTGCTTTGGTGGAATAGTATGAACAAAGGCATTGCTAAGTTTATGTCCGATTGCCATAATTTCCAACAAGTGAAAGCAGAGCATTAACGGTCGGGCAGCCTAGCCCAAGATATAGAGATTTCTCCTTAGAAGTGGGAGGATATCAACATAGATTTGTGGTTGGGTTGCCTAAGACTAAAAAGAATTGTTATTCTATTTGGGTTATGGTTGATAGAATGACAAATTTGGCTCATTTGCTATTGGTTAAGACTACTTATGGGGCCGATGATTATGCTAGATTGGACTTCATAAGTTGGTTAGAATGTATGGGGTGCCTTTGTCTATCACTTCAGATTGTGGTGCTCAATCACTTCACACTTTTGGAGGTCCTTCCAAAGAGGTGTTGGTATCAAGGTTAAGCTTAGTATGACCTTTAACCCTCAAACGAATGGCCAAGCTAAGAGAACTATCCAAACTCTTGAGGATATGCTTAAAGCTTGTGTTTTGGAGTTTAAGGGTAGTTGGGATAATCATCTTCCATTGATTGAGTTTGCTTATAATAATAGCTATCATGCAAGCATTGGTATGGATCCTTTTGAGGCCTTTTATGGTAGAGGTTATAGATCACCGGTTGGGTGGTTTGAAGTGGGGATGATCACTTTCTTGGGTCTGACTTTGGTTATGGAAGCCTTAGAGAAAGTGAGATTGATAAGAGAGAGATTGAAAACAGCCCAAAGTATTCAAAATTCCTATGCCGATGTTAGGAGAAAGGATCTTGAATTTAAGGTTGGTGATTAGGTCTATTTGAAGGTTTCACCCATGATGACTGTGGTGTATTTTGGTAAAAAGGGTAAATTGAGTCCAAGATTTGTGGGTCCTTATACAGTGTTGAGGAAGATTGGTAAGGTGGCCTATGAGTTTTACTTGCCTAGTGAAATGGACTTGGTTCATCTGGTCTTCTATGTGTCTATGTTGAGGATGTGTGTGGGTGACCCAAATGCAATTCTGCCATTGGATGTTGTGGGTGTTGTTGAAGACAACTTGACTTATAAAGATGTTATGGTAAAAAGTTTTGATAGACAAGTGAGGAGGTTGAGGAACAAGGATGTTGCTTTCGTTAAGGTCCTCTAGATGAATCAACAAATTGAAAGTGACACATGGGAAGCTGAAGCAGACACACAAAAGTGATATCCCTATCTGTTCCATTCTACTCAATCCTGAGTTACTAATCTAATTCCCCTACATGATTTAAAGTCTTAAGCTTCAGGTCTCATGTCATTTGCATACATTCATGTTTAAATTAACAAGTTCATGGTGATTTTGACACTTACGTTAAGATTTTTGAAATGATGTTCAAGTATATTTTTGCAATCTTGTGTGGGCTGAAATTATCTTGCTTACTTCTCTTATATTTGTTTCTTTGACATTCATAGATGAATGTTCCCAATGGGGAGATATTAAAATGATCCCAAAAAAAGTTCCCAAATATGTGCCTCGGAAGTGCCCATAATCATAATTTCCATTTATCTCAAAACCCATGCATCATATAAAACATCCAACTTCATATTCATGATCAAGTAGTGAAATTGAGTGGGAAATGGGTATAACCCTGATTTTAGAGCAACTATATCAAAATTTGATTTTCCAAAATTTTTTATTTCCAGAATCGATCCGCGCCCCTGGAGCGATGCGGCCAGGGCATGGACCTATAAATTATTTTTGCCAAATTTTTTTAGTTCGGTCCAAGGCCTTGGGGTCTTGGGACTAAGTCTTCCCATATGTAAAAACACCTATACTTAGTCATATTTCAACTCCATATCATACAAGACATTCCCCAAAAACCTCTCTTACACTTAGACAATTATTTCACCCAAAGTTTAAGTGTCCCAATCTCATTCTGGATCTAAGGGTTTTGTGCTCAGTCAAATTTTCATCAAGAAAATCTCCAAAGTTGAGGTATGTGAGTTTCAACCATTGGGTCTTTTTACCCATGGTGCCCAACCTTCCTTTTTACGTAAATTGCATGTTTCTAAGTTGATTTACTTATGGGTCTTACTTATGATGAATTTGGTTATAGAGTATGTTGGAGTTTCATAAAAGTGTGACAGTTTAAGTATGTTTTAACCTATGAATCTATGATCCATTATGTGATTTGATGAGGGGTTTTGATGTACTTTGCATAAAAGTATTACCAAGTGTTGGTGGGTGGTTTTACATTGGTTTTTCTCACATGATTTCACTCTTGAATTGCATGGCTACTGAAGGTCTATTGCATGTATTTTGAGTTAAATAACTTTATGATGATGGAAGGAATGTATGTATGTTTGATTCTATGAAAAGAATCTATAGTGTTATAATTTGACCACATCTAGTTGAGGAGGTGTTATGCCTCAACTACTATGATAGGGGTGGTATGCCCATCTACCAATTAGGGGGTATATTCACTCAATTACTTTAATGGAGAGGTGGCCATGCTCATCTAAAAATTAGGGGGTATATTCCCTAATCACTTTGATGGACAATGGTCATGCTCATCTACCAATTGGGGGGTATATTCACTCAATCACTTTGATGGGGGTGGTCATGTTCATCTACCTATTGAGGGGTAAATTTCTCAATCACTTCCCAAGGGGTTGTCATACCTTGGATTGCAGGTACTAGTTTGCTTGATCTATGATGATGGTCCCTTCCTACACATGTACTATGTTCTATATAAGCATGTTTTACTTCAAGCATCATTCATGCATGCCATATTGTTACTATGCTCATCCATTGCCTATATTTACGCATTTTGCTAATGTTGCCAAACTCTTGTTGTGTTGCATTCTACATACTTAATACATACAAACGTACAAACACATATCCTATACCTACATAATGTAACAGCATTTGGTTTATGTTGCCAATCTCTTGTTGCATTGCATCTTACATACTTAGTACATTTAAATGTACTAATGCATACTCTATGCCTACATGATGTTACCATGTAGGATCAAAATCTCCTCACGATCATCCTCATCCTCCCTGTGGCTAGTACTATATCTACAAAGTATGCATGCCTACTTGATGTTACCATGTAAGAACCGGAGCTCTACTTGATTATCTTCCTCCTCCATGTGGCTAGTACTTTCTTTGAAGCAAGTTTGGTGAGTCCTTTACTCCGAAGATTATATCTTTGATCTTATGTAATGCAATGACTTTCGTTTATTGTATGCTTTTTACTATGAGGGTGAGCCCAGAAAGTTGTCTTTGCCCCTGCTCAATTCTATATTTAGAGGTGTTGTTGGACAAGTTATGTAATGATGCTTTGGGCTTTGACTCTCTTTACTCTTGTATGTTTTTAAGTTATACAAGACTCTCTTAGCCCCTTTATCCTTATCTTATGTTCTCTAGCTATTGTTTAATTACTTCCGCGACCAAGGATGTGTAATGATATGCTAAGAGGCTTTCTTTGGGTGCCTTCAGTTTCCCTATTCACCATGTTACATCTACTCCCTAGGTCTGGATCATGATAGATCTAGCTTCCAACATTAATCTGATGCCCCTTACAGTGTACAAGAAGCTTGGATTGGGAACCCCTACTCTAACTAGCATGCGATTATTAATGGCTAATCGCACAGTGAAGAATCCTTTAGGGATACTATATGATGTCCTTGTCAAAGTGGAAAACTTCATATTCCCTACAAACTTTATGATCCAAGATTGCAAAGTTGACTTTGCATCCTAATCATCCTGGGGAGACCATTCCTAGCAATTGGGAAATCCCTAGTGGACATGGAAGTCAGTCAACTCAGATTTAGATTGAATGACAAAGAAGTTGTTTTCAATATATGTCATTCCATGAAGCATCCATATGAGTTGAAGAGTGAAGTCTGGGAAATTGGTGATGTTTGAGTAACCCATTTCCCAAGTCATGCTGCGATAATAAATCACGTGCTACTTGGCAGGCAACCTTTTAATGTAATATCATAGTCATAGGTTTATTTTCAGATTTTGGCTTCATAGGTAGTTTATTTTCTTATGTTTTGATTGTAAACTTGAACAATGGGTAGGTTGCATATAGGGAAATAATGTATTTTATGAAGGGTATACAGGTACAAGACCAAGTCAGCCAGTTTAGCTGAGAAGAGCATCAAGTGAATCTATACGACTGGGTTTATGGGTCATAAAAATCTTTATGACCCATACCTTATCTCATAGAGATTTACTGTAAGTAGTACAATATGCACTCAAGTCCATAAGCCAACTTTACGACTCATAGATCAAACTACAGGTCGTGAATGAGGCTCGTGGACCCCAGGTGTCATGACCCAAGCCTAAGGCCTAGATGTAACACAACGAATGGGGAACCCAAAGGAACTACAATCAAGCCTCTCAACTTATCATTACATATCATTTGTCTCGAAATCATGTAAAAGACATAAAACAAGCCTAAGGGGCAAAGGGGCTAAGGGATAGCTTGCCAAAACATCAACATCAAAGACAAGGAGTCATGACTCATATAATAATCAGACAACTTGTCCAACAAACACCTCTAAATACATAGATAGAGCGGGGGACAAGAAAAAGTAACCGGTCACACCCTCATAGTCAAAATAGAACATAAGAAAGTGTCTCAATACATAGATAATAGTAGTCATAGTCTAAGGTCCCTGAACTGGAGGACTCACCAACAAGCTTGGAATAACATCGACTAGCCACGTGTAGGGGGAGGATGATCAACTTGAGCATAGGTTCTTACATGGTAATATCATGTAGGCAAGAGTATATGTTAGTACATTTGAATGTACTAAGCATATGGGATGCAATGCAACAAGAAATAATCATGATCAAAATGCATAGTAATAGGCATTGGGTATATTATAGTAAGATGGTATGTATGGTCAATGCATAAGCAAAACATAGTTAAGTAGTCTATGCTCATACAGGATATCATATGTGTAGAAGAGACCAAAATAAATTTCCAAAGTACGAACCCCTTGGTAGGTTAGTGATGTTACCACCCCATCACTTTGGTGGATGAGTACTAACCCTCATCTAGGTTGGTGATAATGCTGCCCCATCAACTTAGGTGGATGAGTACTAACCCATATCTAGGTTGGTGATAATGCCACCCCATCACCATGGTGGAGAAGTACAAACCCTTTCCTAGGTTAATGAGTACAAACCCCTATCTAGGTTAGTGATGATGTCGCCCCATCACCAGGTGGAGAAGTACAAACCCTTCACTAGGTTATCCGGGTGCTCAAACCCCTCATATGGGGCATGGTCGATTCTACACTTTATATAGGATTAATCATATGATCTAGTGCAACACTTCATATAGGAATAATCATATACATAAGCTCATTTCATAATCATAATATCATTCATATCATATCACATGCTTTGGACCTTCATTTCCTAAAGAAACCATAACCTGACATTTTATCAAACACCTTAGGGATGTGTAGTAGGGGTAAAAGACCATGCAATTTGGAGATGAAATCATGCAAGAAAATCTATAGTACAAATATCAATCAAAACCATGCAACACCCCAAAGCATTCTCATCAAAACCCCTCATCAAATCCAATATTAGATCCAAGATTTAGAGCTCAAAACTAGCTAAAACAACCATACTTTCATGAACTAAAATCACTATGCAATAAATTTTTCAATATACAATACCCATATGTAAATTAAACTTTAAATCATGCAATATTAGTGAAAAGGAGGCTTAAGAACTATGGCCGAAAGGACCCAATCGTTCAACACCACATACCTTAGCTTTGGGAAGTTCTTGATGAAGTTTGAAAATAAAGGCTTGAAGCTCGAAGAGAATCCTTAATTCTAGATGAGGGTTTTGAGTCTTAAATTTTGAAGTGACAATATGGCTAAGTGTTTTGGGGAGTATTAGGAAATTTTTAGGATGATGTAAGAGTGAAATAAGGCTAAGTATAGGTGAAAACACGTTAGAGAATAAATAGGCCCAAGACCCCAAAGCCTTTGGGACCAAGATAGAAATCACTTGTAGAGAAATACATAAGTCCATATACAGACCTATCGTGAATGCCAAATTAACACATGTCTATGAAAGCTACATGTCACGGTGTTGTCGGGGATCGTCTTTGCTCTAAAATTGGGGTTAGACCCTTTTTCCCCTAATTTTTACCCCTTGAACAAAAAGACAGATTTTGAAGCTTTTCTTAGTTTTCTAAAGTAGTTTATTATTCTCTCTTGGAAGACCCATTTTTGGGGGATTGCAACCTTGCCTTGTAGTCATTATCATCAATCAAGCTTGTGGATTTGCAATTTATGCTGCCTATTTTCTTCATTGGTATTGGTAAAGCTCTCAACTATGTCTATTAATTGTATTCTTATGTGTTTTGCCACCTATGAGTAGCTAAGCACCCACAACTTGGGGTTATGGGAACCATGGGTAGTTGACCTTGAGATGACTTAGGTTTCTTGCATTTCTATGATTAGGGTTTTGTATGTATTACCCTTAATTATTATTGTCATTTGGTGGTAGCCAACACCAAACTCCACTTACTATCACGATCCCGTCCAAGGTAGTAACGAATAGGACAAGGGACGTACATGACAGAAGTTGATTGATATGTTCTCGTCTAATCAACTGAGCCTGACTAAGGGGAAGTTGACTGAGATAATAGGTAACAATCTATTGGCATGCCATGGTTACCGACCAAGCACCATGGTGAAATTTGACCTTCACCTTCACAAGAGGGTTGGAAGAACCTAAGTTACCTTCATATATGGAGAAAAGTCTACCCACTTTTAGGTTTGGAGAAAAAGCAGTGATGTTTCAAGTAGATCAGTAGGATAGGAAGAGTTCTAAACTTCAAGTCATCTCAATAGATGAGGATGATGAAGCAGAAATCACGGTAAAGTTGAGGCTTGGGGTTAATCCTTTGGCAGCTGTGTTGACGAACTTCGATGATGACAACCTTCCTGATTACGAGGAACTAATAAATTCTCTAGGGGTGTCATTTGGGCCGAGGCGACAAGTAAGGTTGGAGTTGGACATGTGCAACAGGGAGACACCATCCACAAAGCCCTCTATGGATGTTCCACTAGAGTTAGAGTTAAAGGAACTACCATCACATCTGAAATATGCACACTTGGGAGAGAATAGCACATTACCTGTCATCATTGCAACAAATTTAAGTAAAGCCCAAACAAGAGTCCTAGTTTTAATTCTCAAGCAAGATAAGAGAGCTATTGGATGGACAATTGCAAAAATCATAAGCATACCTCATAGGATATGCACTCATAAGATCTAGTTAGTTAAGGATTACAAACCAAGTATCGAGCATCAAAGATGGTTGACTCCCCTAATGCAAGAGGTATTGAGGAAAGAAATCATCAAGTGGTTAGATGCAAGAGTAATCTATCCAATTACTGACAGTTAGTGGGTGAGTCTAATGCAGTGTGTCCCATAAAAAGGAGGTAATATAGTGGTGCCTAATATAAAGAATGAGTTGATCCCCATGAGAGCAGTCACTGGATGGAGAGTATGCACGGATCATATCTTCTTAGACATGGTTGAAAGTACTATTGAGGTGTTCATTGATGAGTTCAACATAGTCAGCCAATCTTTTGAAAAATGCCTTTCACATTTGCGTGATGTATTGCAGAGGTATGTCGAGAGTCACTTGATGTAGAATTAGGAGAAATGCCATTTTATGGTCAAAGAAGGCAACGTACTTGGCCACAAAATTTCAAGCAAGGGAATTGAGGTGGATAAAGAAAAA
>DF363083.1:5228-31789 GCA_000787875.1 Solanum virginianum
AATGAATGTATAAATAAAATGTCATGTGGCCTCTTTGTAACTTATATGAATGCAAGTGACAATAATAACAAGCCATGACCACTTAAAGAATACACACTTAGTTTCTAGAATTTGAATTTTCTCCACTTGTAAATACATAATGAAAGATTTAATATCCTTGGTCTTGTAATTGTACACTTGTACATGTAAATATCCATGAGCTCATAAACACATACTTACAAAAATTCCAACTAAAATTCTCAAATTCCTCAAAAGTGCACTTAAGTGTCAAGCATCCTAAAAAGGACACTAGTGACCTCAAAAATTTTTTTTTTTGCCATGGTACCAAAACACAATTGTACGGGTTCTAACAGGGTAAGCTTTAGTAGTTGTAATTTACTAGATCAGGATTAAGATTTGTAACTAATAAATTAATTCATGCTCGTAGTATTTGTTAAATGGATTGTGTGATATCTCCAGCATACTAAAATCAAGGTTTACAGGTGACAAACGAGATCATATTGGTGAGGTTAATGATAGGACTTCTACTTCTGAATATATTTTTTATCTTGGTCCAATTCTATCAATTGGTCATCCAAGAGGCAATGTATTGTTGCTTGCTCTTCAACGAAAGCAAAGTATCATGTTGTAGCTTTTGATGTTACTAAAGTGATTAATATGATTCCAAATCTTCTAATGAAACTACATGTGAAGCTTGCTGATCAACTAATAATTTTATTGTGATAATGATGGTGAGAGTAAAAATCAAAACCTACTATGAGTAGGATTTGCAGCAAACTTTCAAAAAATTTAGATTAAAACTAGATAATTCAAGGGGCTAACCCATTATACCTTAACTCAGTAGTTTACTCAACCGGTATACCTCTTCAACGACTATAAACTCCAATCTATGAAAATTAAAAGTTTTACCTACAAAACTATAAATACTTAATCAGGAACAAGACTTACAAAGTAAGTAACTTGAATCTCAATTTTCAAACATAAACTAGGTAGACAATCTATTCAATCTAGTTTTCACTTTCAGCACTTAACTTCACGAGCAATTCATTTTGCTTTGATGATTAGAGAACTACGTCGTAATGGATGCAACAATTTCTTCAACAGTGGCTAGTCATAATCCTTTTACATAGGAGAATGTGAAGTATAAATAGGACATTGCCCCAATGGAAAATAGTTTCCATATAATTAGGACATTGCCCCAATGGAAAATAGTTTCCTTAACAAAAGTTAATTGCATTGTATTTATTAATCAAGAATATAAATTTGAGAGTGGGATCAAATGAACTAGATGTCATCCTTTCTATTAGAAGAGCTAAGCCATAGACATAACTGAACTTGAAAACTATTTCAATGGAGCAATACAATTATACAAATAATTTTGTGACGCATAACAAGTGTAGCACTAGCCTTCTGTATTTGTCACAAGAGTAGTAGATAAGAAAATTTTGAAATCTATCAATGAACAAATGCTGTTAAGGACCAATAGATTTCATTCCTGTGCACTTAAAACTCTTATTCTTACATGTTAGATTTTTAGTAAAAAAAATAGTATTTCACGTTTAAGTATGAATAATCATAAAATATAACGCTGAAATTTTGTGATAAAATGGGACAATCCATTTTATCAAAAGAGTAAGTAGTAGTCATTATTGAAACAATGATTTTGAATACCCGGCAATAGGGGTTCTACTCCAATTTTTTGTTAACAAAATTGATATCGTCATATTAATATTTTTAAAATGTCCAATGAGTAGCTATTGTACCATGTGGAGTATAATCATGATATCAAGCTATTTATTATCAAGTTATTCTAAGTATGTATATTCATTAGAATCATTTCTCCATATATTAATCGGGTGAAGTTCATTTCGTAAGTAGAATAGAATTCATTACGTCTTTATACATTTTGTGATTATATAAAAAACTATTTGGTCTTGATTTTTAAGTTTCTCACCATTTCGTATATATATGTATGAATTTCCCTCAATGTGATTTCTAGAAAGTCACTTACCAGCATTAATTGCAGTCTAATATACAAGTTCTTTTCCATATATACTTTCAAAATTATAATTAATTCTCTTTATTTTGATAGAATACAGATAAAAACAACTTCATTAGAACATTGACCAGCAAATATTACTTTAGCTATAAATAGATTGGGTTAGGTTGTCATGTTTTGTATCAAGTTGAGTTATTGACAACAATCTTTTCCTAACGTTACCTATTGATTTGTTCTTCCTCACTTTGCGCACATTTTTCTTTTTCATTATGTTTACCTCCACTACATTTTGACTTTGATTAAATCTTTGCATATATAAAATTGTGTATTTATCGATAAGGTTTTAAGAGAAAGCCTGTTAAATTTTTATGTAGAATTTTGCTTTTAGTTTCTTTTCTCTCTTTCGTACTTCTATTATGATTGTTGTTACTTAATAATAGAAGTGTAAAATTTTACTAGGATCCCAATAGTCTTTTTCATAGTGAAATTTTTACTAGTTGGTGTCTCTTCTTATGTTGTCAAGTGTATGTTTTTATGTCTAATATAATTATGGCTGTTTTTTCCATTTTGGGGGAGCTCCTTCTTTCGTAAGCGTCTTTCTTTATATACTTTCTATGTTTGAATTAGTAATGGAGATTTTTTTAATTTAATATAATAATTTTAGATTTAACAACTAAAACGTGAGTTGATATGGCTGAGACAACTTTCAAGTCACTACAGAGGAATTCAGACTTTTCCATAACATTGATCGAACACTTTATTCTATCCTTGTTATTGGCCTTCAACATGATCCTCTGGAATCAATGCAAATTTTGGCATTATGGATTTGGTTGGAGCGAACATGTCATGTCAAAGATATTATCAAAAAGATCTCATCCTTATCTTAATTTTTTATTAATCAACTTGCTGATGAGGCTGTAATTTGTCTCAAATGCATTGAGAACAATTAAATTTTACACTCAAATTATACAAGTGAGATTCCGCTAACTCAAAATCTCACTTCAAAAGAGTTTTCAATCGTATTTTTCCGTCAAAATTGGGATAGTGCAAATCAATTGAGTAAGAAAAATTGTGATCGAGGTTTGTTATAATGCATTATCAGATATTATGGAAAGAAACATGTCAGTGGTGCCACCTCTTGATGAGTCATCTTTAATTAAAAGAATTGCCGAGTTGGGAGTTAGAGGTGACATGCAGCTAGCTTTGGAGGATGAAGAAACATCATGTACCGTACGAAGAACGAACCAGAGCATTCTAATGGAGAAGGTAAAGTCCCATAACAACCTCTTTATACGAAGAACAAACCAGAGCATCCTATGCCTGAGCTTATAGAGTTTATTCTCAAAGATGAGTTCAAAGCTAAATTTACTATTAAAGGAAGGCACATGTAGATGCGAAAATTTATCCCAAAAATAGAAACTCGTATTGCCCCAAGATGCTTCCTCAAAATTTGTCTGAAACTACTTATTCCTTTTATGTATATATACTATTTTGAGAATGGAGAAGATGTAATCTGATTTTCAGTTCCTACTTCTTGCAGTACTTGCGAGGATCCTAAATCTCTTATGCATTAATTGCTTTTGTTATTACAACGAATATATATTTGCTTTAATTTGTGTACCCAAATATATTTTTACTCTATCATTGGATATAAGGTAATATTCTAAAGAGATTAAATCATGAAAAAATTCACCCAATTTTCTTTGGAAATTGGCTAAAAATTAATATGATCTTTGAGCCTCTAGTATATGTTCAGAATAACATAAATTTATTTAACAATTTGTAAAATTACAATCTTATTACATTTAACAAACTAATAAAATTTAAGTAAACTAGAAAAGTTTTATTATGTAACAACCTTTTATATCACCAATGCAAGTAAATTAAACTAGTTTAAAACTCAAGATACTAAAACTATCCTCGAAAATTCCAAAAATTATGACGAGATCATTTTTTATTGGAACTATTGCAATTCTGATCCGAGCTTTCGAACTTCAAGTATTGACCAAAGTCAAACTTTGGTTTCGGAAACGACTAAAATTTTAACTTTAGGCCTAAAAATCTCATTTAACTTTAAATTCACTTCTGTAAATTCTTATAGTTTAGTTTCTACATTCCAGAACTAATGGAATCAACGGATCCCCGATCTAACCTCCGAAACTCAGAATGACACAAAAACTCACTTTTTTTTAACAACTTAAGCTTTCAAAAAGGCCAAAACTCATATTTTCAACTTTTAAAACTCAAAATTTCCATTTCAATCATTCAAATAGTTCAAAATAGGCCCAAAACAACTTACAAAAAGATAAAATAATAATTTTCACAAATAAAACCAAAAATAATTAACCAGGTCATTACACTTCTTCTATCACCTATCTCAAATCTCTTTTCAATGATTCTGCCACCTCCCACCAGTTCTTCAAATTCCATAATGCAATAATTTATTTTTGTTGATCCAGTTTGCACTACTCCTACTCCGCCTATATATATATATATGTATATGTATATATATATATATATATATATATATATATATATATATATATATATATATATATATACTAAAAGTGGGAAGAGCTTAACCCCAAAGTTGAATTACCGTTTTGATCCTACATTATATTAAAATATTTCAAGATATTTAGTTAAATAAATATTAATATTAATCATATTATATCATTATAATAAATACTAAAAGTGAAAGTTGTTTAGTCAAAAGTTAAAACACTTTCAATAATATTTAGGTATAAAGAAGTACATGTCTAATGAAAATAAAAAAATTTTGATTTTAAAATATTATAAATATTGATACATTTTAATGGTCAAATTCATGCACTGAATTTGTTTTGTTCTTTTTTAGTTTATATAGAGTAAATTGTTAATCTATTCATTTATTTTTTAATCAGATTTTCATCGCTGCTTTATTTTTATTTCTTTTTCTTCTATGAAACACCTTAAAAAGTGTTCGAAAATGTGCCTCGAAAATACCCATAATCGTAATTTTCATATATCTCAAAATTCATGCGTGATATCAAAAGTCTGACTTCATATTCTTGTTTAGGGGGTAAAATTGAATAGAAAATAGGTCTAACCCCGATTTTAGAGCAACTATATCAAAAGTTGAATGATATCGAAAATTTAACTTCAAATTTGTGATCAGGGGACAAAATTGAGTGGGAAATAGGTATAACCCCGACTTTAGAAAAATTGTAGCAAAATTTTGTTTTCTAAAAATTTCGCAAAACAGTAAGGTTCCGTGCCCCTGGCACGATGTGACCAAGGTGCGAACCTGTGTATTTTGTTGCCAGTTTTTCCTGTTTTGGTCTAAAGCCTTGAGGTCTTGGGCCTAAGCCTTCCTGTGTGTAAAAACACCTATACTTAGTCATTTTTCAACCCCATATATCATTCAAAACATTCCCCAAAACCCTCTCTAATACTTAGCCAAATATTTCATCCAAATTCACAAATTATCTATGGGTACATCTTATTATGAATTTGGATATAAACTATATTGGGGTTTCATAAAATGTTGACTGTTTAAGCATGTTTTGAGTTATGAATTTATGATCTAGTATAAGATTTGATGAAGGGTTTCAATGTATCTTGCATGAGGGTGTTACCAAGTATTAGTGGGTTGATTTACATTAAGTTTTCTCACATGATTTTACTCTTGAATTGCATGATATTGAATTAGGATTACACACCCATCAAGTGTTTGATAAAATATCTGGTTAAGAATTTTTGAGCTATTGATGATCTATTGCATGACCTATGGGCCAAGTGACTTTATGATGATGAAAATATTGTATGTATGTATTGAATTCATGAAAAGTATTTATGGTGTTGCAAGTTGACCACACCTTGTTGAGGGGGTGTTAAGCCTCAATCACCTTGTCGGGGGGTGGTAAGCCCGTACTACCATGTTGGGGGGTAGATACCTCAATCACCTTATTGGGGGGTGGTAAGCCCGTACTACCATGTTGAGGGGTAGATACCTCAATCGCCTTGTAGGGGGGGTGGTAAGCACGTACTACCGATTGAGGGGTAGATACCTCAATCGCCTTGTCAGGGGAGGGGGGTATGCCCGTACTACCAATTGAGGGGTAGATACCTCAATCGCCTTCCAACGGGGTGGTATAACTTGGATTCCAAGTACTAGTTTGCTTGGTCTATGATGATGATCTCTTCCTACACATGTAATATGTCCAATACAAGCATGTTTTACTTCTAGCATTGATCATGCATGCCATATTGTTATTATACTACCCATTGCCTATGTTTATGCATTTTGACTATGTTGCCTATCTCTTGTTGCATTGCATCCTATATACTTAGTACATTCAAATGTTCTAACGCATATTCTATGCCTACATGATGTTAGCATGTAGGAACTGAAGCTCCTCACGATCATCCTCCATATGGCTAGTTGTGATATCTTAAAGATAAACTTTGGTGAGTCCTCAAGTTCGGGGACACTAGTTGTGCTACTCTCGCTTATGTTATTTCTTTATGTTGAACTTTTGATACTATGAGGGTAAGCTCGAAAAAGTATCTTGGCCCCCGCTAATTCTATGTTTTGAGGTGTTGTTGGAAAAGTGATGTAATTATGCTATGCTCTTGACTCTTGATTGTTTATGGCTATCTAAGACTTCCCCTTAGTCCCTTTGTACCTTTTTATATTCTCTTGTTGTTGTTTAATTACTTCCACAAGCAAGGATGTGTAAATGATATGCTAAAAAGCTTGTTTGAATCCCTTTGGGTTCCCATTCGCCATGTTATGTCTAGGTCCTAGGCTTGGATTGTGACAAACTTGGTATCAAAGCACTAGGTTGTTAATAGTCCTCGACATCCAACACACCGCATTGATTAGAGTCTTATTCATGGTTGTGAAGCACACCACAACTATGAATGAGAGGCTATGATGCGTTTTAGGAAATGTTTCAATTGTTCATGATATATGTCGTGTGATAGAGTTTAGTCCCCTAAGGCTTGTTTCTCATTCTTAATCATTGCATTTTAGAACATGTCTCAAGCTATTTAGGGTGGTGATTATCCCTCACTTAAGGGTCAACTCCCCAACGGTGGCATGTCAAATGGAGGTTCGTAATGCTCTATGGCTATTGACCAAAGCGGTGACCATTCAACTCAATCAATAAGTGGGTGTTCTCGAGACTTCAAGGGATAAGAGGATGGATAGTGAGGCTAAGAGGGCCAGAGTTGGTGGTGTCCCATCTTCTACTAGACTATCAGTGCCCAAATATGGAAAGGATAGGATTCCTTTTGCCACTTATCAGCAACTTATGAAAGAGGTCCCATCTTCTACTAGACTATCAGTGCCCAAATATGGGAAGAAGATGATCCCTTTTGCCACTTGTCAAGAGTGTGGCAAGAAACATCAAGGAAAGTATTTGGCAAGAATTGCAAATTACTTCAAGTGTGGTGGTGATGGGCATAAGATGAGAGAGTGCCCAGTGGCATCGAAGGAAGGAAGGAGAAGAATTCAAATTGAAGGTAGGCTTCCATATGCCAAGCCCGGTAGCAATGGTGGAATGACTTGTCCTAGATGCCCAAAATATAAGAGAAAACATGGTGGCCCATGTTGGAGGAACACAGGTGCATACTTTAGGTGTGACAAGATGGGCCATAGGATTCCTAGTTGTCCATATGTTCAAGGGAAAGGTAAGGGTGTTAGTGTTCAAGATACCCCAATGTGTCGCAAGTATGGGAAGTACCATTCAGGAGATTGTTTAGCCGATCCAAGTGCATATTTCAAGTGTGGTGCGAAGGATCATGAGTCAAGACATTGCCCATGGATTACTAAGGATATGAGGATGACCATCGAAGTTCTTAAGCATACCCCTCTAGGGGCCACTAGACTTGGCATAGTACTTTACAGGTATGTTAAAAATCTTTGATCTTGATATATATGCATTTATAGACCCAGGTGCCACTCTTTCTTTTAGTACTCCTTTTGTTGCCAAAAAACTTCACGTTAAACCTGAATTGTTGTGAGAGCCATATGAAGTATCTACCCCTGTTGGTGCATCCATTGTTGCTAGAAGGGTCTATAGAAATTGCCCCATTCTTATTTTGCATAAAATATTACCTTGTGATTTTGTTGAGTTGGATATGGTAGATTTCAATGTTATTCTTGGGATAGATTGATTGCATGCATATTATGCCTCTATTGATTGTAGAACCAGTAGGATCAAATTCCAAATCCTTAATGAACTCGTTCTTGAGTGGGAGAATCATGATGTGGTAGTCAACGGTAGATTTATTTCTTGCATTAAAGACCAAAAGTTGATTTCTAAGAGGTGTCTCTATCATCTTGTGAGGGTTACAGATGTTGAGTCCAAAGTCCTTCCTATAGAGTGGTCCCGATGGTGAATAAGTTTCTTGATGTCTTTCCTAGTGAGCTTCCCGGTGTTCCTCCCAAAAGAGAAATAGACTTTGGTATTGACCTCCTTTCTGATACTCAACCCATTTCTATTTCCTTTATCGTATGGCCCCGACGGAGTTGAAAGAGCAATTGAGAAATTGTTAGAGAAGGTTTTATGAGGCCTAGTCAATCACCTTGGGGTGCACCAGTGTTGTTTCTGAAGAAGAAGGATGGTACTCTTAGAATGTGCATTGATTACCAATAACTTAATAGGGTCACCATAAAGAATAAGTATCCTCTACCAAGGATTGATGATCTTTTTGACCAATTATAAGGGGCTATTCATTTCTTTTCTAAGATTGATTTTTGGTTCGATTTCTTTTTCCCTAAGTTAGAGTGAGGGAGGGTGATATCCCTAAATGTCTTTTCAAACTGGGAGTGAGCATTTTGAGTCGTGGTGGAGTTATTTGGTTGACTAATACACTGGCTATGTTTATGGATCTCATGATTAAGGCCTTTAAACCCTATCTTGTGATGTGTGTGGTAGTTTGTGGACGGTATATTGATTTATTTTTGGAATGAAGAAGAGCTTGTGAGTCATTTAGGAGCGATGTTGCAAATTTTGAGGGGTGAGAGTTTGGTTGCTAAATATGGTAAGTGTGAATTGTGGGTAACAAAGATGTGGTTAGAGAAGTACACCAGTTGGCTAGGTTGGGAATGAGGTTGGATGAAGTTGAGAATGGTAGTGTAGTGGTTTTGATGGTTCCGAATCTTATTTGGTTAAAGGGGTTAAGTTAGAGTAAGACTATGACCTTGCCTTGCTAGAGTTGAAGACCTTGGTGAGAGACGGTAAGGTAGAGGTTTTCTCCCAAGGGGGAGATGGTACCCTCAGGTACCAAGGTAGGTTGTGTGTGCCTAGTATTGATGACTAGAGAGAGAAGGTGTTATATAAGACCTATAATTCCTCCTATTCTATTCACCCGGTTCTAAAAAGAAGTATAGAGAGTGAGGGGAGTGTATTGGTGAGGTGGTATGAAGAGAAATGTTGCTAAGTTTGTATTCGGTTGTCATATTTGCCAACAAGTTAAAGCCGAGCATCAAAGGTCGGGCGGCGTAGCCCTAGATATTGAGATTCCTACTTGGAAGTTGGAGGAAATTAACATGAATTTTGTGGTTGGGTTGCCTAAGACTAGGAAGCATCTTGACTCTATTTGGGTTGTGGTTGATAAAATGATAAAGTCGGCTCATTTTCATATCGGTTAAGACTACTTATGGTGCCAAAGATTATGCCAAATTATATGTTCATGAGTTGGTTAGATTGGATGGGGTCGTTATAGAGTGTTGAGGAGGATTGGTAAGGTAGCTTATGAGTTGGAGTTGCCTAATGATATAAATATAATTCATCCGGTCTTCCATGTGTCTATGCTAAGGAAGTGTATGGGTGAGCCAAGTGCTATTATGCCTTTAGATGAGGTGGGTTTTGTTGAAAACAATTTGACTTATGAAGAGGTCCTGTTAGAAATTTGGGTAGACAAGTGAAGAGGTTGAGGAACAAAGATGTAGCTTCCGTTAAGGTCCTTTGGAGGAACCAACAAGTTAAAAGTGCCGCATGGGAAGTCGAGGCGGACATGAAAAAAATGATATCCCTATGTCTTCCACTCTACTTAAGCCTAAGGTACTAATTTAAGTCCCCTACATAATTTCAAGTCTTAAGTTTTAGCCCTTATGTCATTTTCGTGCATTCATGTTTATATTGACAAGTTTATGGTGATTTTGACACTTATGTTGAGACTTTTGAAATGATGTTTAAGCGCATTGTTGCATTCATGTGTTGGCTAAAATCATCATGGTAACTTCTCTTATATACATTTCTTTGACATTCGGGGATGAATGTTACCAAGGGGGAGATATTGAAACGCCCCAAAAAGTGCCCAAAAATGTGCCTAAAAATGCCCATAATCGTAATTTCCATATATCTTAAAATTCATGCATGATATCAAAAATTCGACTTCATATTCATGATAAGGGGGCAAATTTGAGTGGGAAATGAGTATAACCCTGATTTTACAGCAACCGTAGTAAAATTTTATTTTCCAAAAATTTTACAAAACAATAAGGTTCCGTGCCCCTGGCGCGACGCGACCAGGGCAAGGACCTCTATATTTTGTTGCCAATTTTTCCTGTTTCAGTCCAAGGCCTTGGGGTTTTGGGCCTAAGCCTTCCTATGCATGAAAAACACCTATACTTAGTCTTTTTTCTACCCCATATATTATTCAAGACATTTCCCAAAACCCTGTCTAACACTTAGCTAAATATGTCATCCAAATTCAAGTGTCCCAAACTCATCTCTGGATCTTAAGAAATTCATTCAAGTTTCAAGTTCTCATTCAAATCTTCTTCAAGGAAATCTCCAAATTTGAGGTATGTGGTTTTCAACCATTGGGTCCTTTTATCCATGGTGCTCAACCTTCCTTTTTATGAAAATTGGATGTTTTCAAGTTTAATTATCTATGAGTATATCTTATTATGAATTTGGTTATAAACTATGTTGGAGTTTCATAAAATATTGATTGTTTAAGCATGTTTTTAAGCTATGAATCTATGATCTAGTATAAGATTTGATGAAGGGTTTCAATGTATCTTGCATGAGAGTGTTACCAAGTGTTGGTGGATTGATTTACATTAAGTTTTCTCATATGATTTCACTCTTGAATTGCATGATTTTGCACTAGCATTACACACCCGCCAAGTGTTTGATAAAATGTCCAGTTAAGGATTCTTGAGTTGTTGATGATCTATTGCATGGCCTATGGTCAAGTGGTGCCAAGTCTTTGATAAAATGTGCAGTTAAGAATTTTTGAGCTATTGATGATGTATTGCATGGCCTATGAGCCAAGTGACTTTATGATGATGAAAAGATTGTATGTATGTATTGAATTCATGAAAAGTATTTATGATTTTACAAGTTGACCATACCTTGTTGAGGGGGTGTTAAGCCTCATTCGTCTTGTCGGGGGGTGGTAAGCCCATACTACGATGTTGGGGGATAGATACCTCAATCACCTTGTCAGTGGGTGGTAAGCCCGTACTACCATATTGAGGAGTAGATACCTCAATCGCCTTGTCGGGAGGTGGTAAGCCCGTACTACCATATTGAGGGGTAGATATCTCAATCACTTTGTCGGGAGGTAGTAAGCCTATACTACCAATTGAGTGCTAGATACCTCAATCGCCTTGTCGAGGGTTGGTACCAATTTTGAGGGGTAGATACCTCAATCGCCTTCCAAGGGGGTGGTATGCCTTGGATTTCAAGTACTAGTTCGCTTGATCCATGATGATAGTCTCTTCCTAGACATGGAATATGTCTTATGCAAGCATGTTTTACTTCAAATATTGATCATGCATGCCATATTGTTGTTATACTACCAATTACCTATGTTTATGCTTTTGGACTATGTTGCCTATCTCTTGTTGCATTGCATCCTACATACTTAGTACATTCAAATGTACTAACGCATACTCTATGCCTACATGATGTTACTATATAGGAACCGGAGCTCCTCATGATCATCCTCCACGTGTCTAGTTGTGATATCTTGAAGATAAGCTTTGGTGAGTCCTCAAGTTCGGAGACCCTAGCTATGCTACTCTTGCTTATGTTATTCCTTTATGTTGAACTCTTGATACTATGAGGGTGAGCCCGGGAAAGTGTCCTGGCCCCCGTCTGTTCTATGTTTAGAGGTGTTATGGGACAAGTGATTTAATTATGCTATGCTCTTGACTCTTGATTGTTTATGACTATCTAAGACTTTCCCTTAATCCCTTTATCCCTTTTTATACTCTCTTGTTGTTGTTTAACTGCTTTCGCGATCAATGATGTGTAAATGATATGCTAAGAGGCTTGTTTGGGGTCCCTTCGGGTTCCCATTCGTCGTGTCACGTTTACACCTAGGCTTGGGTCGTGACATTCTATTTAATTACTTTATTCTTTAAAACACATAAATAACATTTCAGTTACTATATAATCATAAATACTCATCTTTAATTTACAGTTATAACTTTATATATGCATGCATAGATTAATTACAAAATTTCAACGGATTTTTCATAATTAAATTAATTTCTTAACACCACTATTTATAAACATAAACATCATATGAATTCACCATATCACTTTTCCACAAAAAATCAAATCTTGTGCTATATGCTTTAGCAATAAAAGATCAGATACAAAGATGAATGAAGTTATGGAATCCAACACTATTACTATCTCATTCACTTTTCGAGTCATCAGACATCAGCCATAGAAAGATAATAAAAAAATTGAGAAGATTTCTTTGAGGGTTTAGCATTTTATGAAGCAAGAAGAAGAAAGGAAGCAAGGGCTAGAAGTTTCATAAAAATATTGATCAAAGCCACAAAACTACAACCAAGTTGATAATATTTTACAACAATGAATTTTGTATATAAACCTAGTGTTTTCAAGTTTTTATCTTTTCTTTTTTTTTTTTACTATCAAACACTATGAATGCTTATCTAAAAAGAAATAGTTCATTTAGTTTTTGCATATCTAAAGTCGCTAAGATGAAGGTTTATAGTCCTCACTTTATTTATCCTCTCTCTTTTACTTCTTTCTTCAGGTATTTTTTTGAGAAATGTTGCATAGAGATATATATATATATATATAAACCTCAATAAACCAGTAAAATGTTGCTATTATGAAGAAGGAATATGACAAAATATCTCTTCTTTAATGCTCCATAACAAAAAAATAATTACAAAAGGATTATCACTATATTCAATTACAACAAAAATATTCCTAATTCCTTGAAAACTTTAGAGTACGGCTTTTTATAAGCACGATGAAGATTACATTAGAAATATAATATTTATTATAGTCGAAGACACTTAAATAAATAGAGTTAAATTTTAAATATCGTTTTTGTGAACAATTAGGAGTGCTATTTAGATTTCTTGAATATGGTTATCTACAAAATTTAACCTTATTTGACGTAAATTTTGATTGCTCTTTTTAACAAGGATATCAATCGAAAATTATAAAAGAAGTTTGATAACATAGTTAAAGACATTGTTATACACTTTCACACTATACAATAATTTATAAGTGTATGATACTTGTTGAAAAAATAAATGTAGGCTATATGGGTGTGAACTTGAAAAAATGTCTACCTGATTGGTGTAATGTGTTGTAAAAAATTTCAAAAGTCATTTTGGGTAATACTAAGAAGTGATATTAATAGTCTCAGATATAAACAACTTGCAATAATATACTAAAAAATGTTGGTAGTAGAAAAATTCATTTCGACCTGCGTTACAAACATCATATTTTTTAGTATTTTCCTTACACAATATCTTAAGTTTGTACTATTGCTATAACATACTAAAATATATTGATAGTAGAAATTTATTTTGACCTGCATCACATATATATATTTTAATATATTTTATGTAATTTTTTAAATTTGTACTATTAAATCGAGAAACACGGGTGTTGCATGTGTCAAGAGACTAGTATAATATAAACACTGAAATTGAAAAGCTCAAATGACCCATATACAAGTCTCAAACAAGCCTTGCTCGACTGCTAGCCCATCTTGTCATTCTCTACCACCATCACACTATATACTTAAACCACCATTTGTTCACTGTGTTATAACTCATTCCCAGAATAACATAACACCCAAGGAAGTTGTTGATTATACAGACATTACTTCTGCAGAATCACTTACCACCACCTATAATCAAGCCCAACATAACATAAAAGTAAGAAGTCATAAAACTTGAATATGAGGAATTAATCAAAAAAATCTAATTCCATCATCTCTTACTCGAAATGTGGCTGAGACAAATGAAACAATCATATCAAACTACACCAGATAAAAGTTATGACTGATATAAAGCGTGGTTGGTGGCAAAATATTTTACCTATTGTCTGTGTGTGGATTATCACTCTACCTTTAGTCCAATGATTAATCTATTACTGTTAGATTCATTTTGTCACTTTAAGTTCATCATAATTGGTACTTTCACTAGTTAGACATGAATAATGCATTTCTTCAAGGAAACTTTACCGAGAATGTTTCGTATGTGTCAACTTTCTAGATTTTTGAATCTCGAATTTTATCATTATAGGCGCAAATTAAAGAAAGAAATTTACAGCTCAAGTAGGCTCTTCAATCATGGTACCTAATTTTAGTTGAAGTAATTCCTCTTTCAGATTGGATTTTACAAATCCAATTATATTTTCTCCCTTTTTTATTCATCAATCATCACAATGGAGCACAGGTTTAGATTCTAGTATATGTTGAGGATGTTATTATCACCAGTTTTAGTTTGATGTTAAAACACGTTATTCAAGTTTGTTGAACTTGATTCTTTCTCAAAGATATTAGACAACTACAGTACTTTTTAGATATATGGACCTTCGAGTGACAAATGAAATCATCCTTTCTCAAACCAAGTATGTTTCTAATCGTCTAATTGTCCAGAGCATGTAAATGTAAGCCTGTGTACACATCCAAGTGTTCCTCCGCTGTACTATTCTTAAAAGATGGTACACCTTAATTTATGGATATCACCTTGTATCATCATCAAGTAATTTGTAAGCTTTAGTACTTGTGTAGTGACCCAAATATTGTACGACTTCATCGGAACTTGAGAATTTCATTTTGGACAAAATTTGGACCAAGTATCATCGAAAGGGAGACCACACGGCTCGTGTGAGGTCACACGAGCCGTGTGGCCTCTAGTGAAATGATACCTGGCCTCAATTTTGGGGGCCTTGGGGTGGACTTTCAGGCTAAGGCACATCACACTTGGACCACACACGGGCCGTATGACACTTCACGGACCGTGTGATGGTCTTGAGCTTGGAACACGACTTCACATGGACCGTGTGAAGACACACGGGCCGTATGACACTTCACGGACCGTGTGATGGTCTTGAGCTTGGAACACGACTTCACATGGACCGTGTGAAGACACACGGGCCGTATGGCTAGCTGTGTGGCCTTCAAGGTGGGGAAAATTCTAAGTGTTGCTTCACTCTTGACGTGAAATATTTTATTTTGGTTAAGGTTGGTGCCACGGGCAGTTGTACGAGCCGTGTGAAGCCACACGGCTCGTGTGGCCCAACTGTACGACTCACTTTTGGCTCAAAAATATTTTAAGTATGGGATCTTCAAGGTCAAGCTAAGTTCACTTTCAAGCCTTCAATTCAGGCCTATTTATGTTGTTTAAGGCCATCATGAGCCTCCTATATCAAGCCAAGTTCAAAAGGAATTCTATTGGTTAGGTTTTTCACAAGTACCGATTAGAAGGCTCAACTTTAAAGGGCCATATCTCTTAGCACAAAAGAAACTGGAGGGCCCACAACCTATCAAATTAAAGCCCTTTGAATTAGCTTTCCAATGCACTTGATTTAACCTCCTTTAGAGTTCGGATGAAGAAGTTGTGCCCATTTTTGTAAAGCCCGTTTGGGCAGAGTTTTCTGAAAATTTGCCTAAGTGTTGCTACACGGGTGGGTTTCATGGTTCGTGAAACCTTGTATGGGGTTTCATGAACCGTGAGACCTCTTCACAAACCCCTAGCAAGGAATATGATTTTTTCTTCAATAATGGTGTTTTTGTAATTGTCGCTTCTCCTAAGGGTCTTTTATGACTTCCTAAGCTATCTTAAGACCTCTAAATGACCTAAACCCTATTCCTAACATTCAAAATTCACTCCTCACATCTTCAACTCTCTCAAATTCCTCTCAAGAACTCTTTAAGATTTTCAACTAGGGGGTCAAGGCAAATTCAAGTCTCCTTCAAACTTCTCTTAGAATTTCTTCAATTGGGTCTAGGTATGTGGGTTTTATCCTTGATTCCTTCCAATCAAGGAGATCCAAATCTTTTCAATCAAATTTCATGAATTTAAGCTCTCTTTGAATATGAGTTTTCATTATTTGGATTAATTAAATTAAATTTATATATGAGTTGTACATATTTGATGATTTTAAGTTACTTTAGGCCCTATTATGACGATTTCTATTGAGTTTATGAAATTATGAATATGCATGTCCCTTTTTAAGACTTGTTTATGCATGGATGATTATATTATGATTTTAAATGTGGATTTAATTATGTTTTTACTTGAATTTCATATTATATTGTTGATTTTAGATTGAATCATAATTACCTATGCTTTTTAAATGTGGATTTAATTATGTTTTCATTTAAATTTCATATGATAATGTTGATTTTAGATTGAATCTTAATTACCCATGTTTTCCTCACATCATTCATAGCATTTGCATTCATGACATTGGATTATTATGGAAATTATGAAGTGGGTTAAGCCCAATTATGTTCTATGATATGATTTTGATAAGATATTGATTATGACAAGAATGTGATCATATATATGTCAATAATTATGGCTCTTTGAACATTATGGGTGCTTGCACCATTATGTATGTATAAATGAGATATGCTTATGCATAAGTATTATGATTATGAGCTATGATTTGGCTTTTGAGTCTAAGTATAAATTTTTATGAATGTGGTTTGGCCTTTAAGCCCAAGAATGCATGAAAACAATGTGAAAGCTTATGCCTCTTTTACAAGCATGTACATATATATATATTCTAGTGGGATGATGACCTATCACCGATGGATTGGATGTCGGTGTGGACTATCCCCAAGGGTCCATACTACTTTCCTTGAACTATATACCAGCATAGGAATGGTAGTCATCACTGAAATGATCGGGTCGTAAGGGATGGCTATTCATGTATGATATGACATGATATGTTTTTATAAGAAAATCCTTCTGAAATGACCGGGTTATAAGGAAGGTGGCCGCCACATACGAAATGATTGGGTTGTAAGGTATGGTGTAGATTACGTTTGGCAAGTAATATTCTCTCACGCGATGGGAGGTCAACATCGGACAAATTCATGTAATAGCTAGTATGAGTTTGAGATGTCGGTTATGGCTACATCCCTATTAAATATATGAGCATCATTTGCATTTCATGCATCTTGAATTTCATAGTATATTGTTATACTACATTCCTTGCTATATAAATCTCTTTCTATATTATATGTCCTTGCCATCTAATATTGATATGCAGGTTTTGGTAAGTTACATTCATTGCACCCCGCATACTTAGTACATTCAAATGTTTTAACATATACTTTTGCCTATATGATCTCACCATATAGGGACCGGAGATTACTTTCATTTACCATTTGATGGCTAAATCAGATTTTTGAGACATTTGTTGTGGTGAGTCCTATCTTTCTAAGACAACACTCTATCTTATGTTGCTTTTGCTTATGTTATCTATACTTTGAGGGTAAGCCCTTCGGGATATGTCTTGGCCCCCGTCCCATCTTATGACTAGAGGCATTGTTGGACATCTTGTAGACTCTTTTACGGATATGAGCATTGTGTTGTAGTTTGGAGTTTACGATTATGGTTATCTATTGGATATGACTATTGTGGTTTGGATATGAGAATTATGATAAGTATATATGTTTTGATATGGAAATGTGAAAGATCCTAAGTCCCGAATTTCCCCCATAAAATGAGTCAACTTACCCGCCCCTTAGTCATTATGTGCCACGTGTTATGTGAATCCATATTAATCCCTTTCCCTATGATCCCCTTAGTGCGAGTGCTACTTTCCCATCCCTTAGAAATATACGTATACTATTTCTATATGCTTCCGAACCGATGATGTGATTATGGATACTTTGAGGCTTGTGTGGGGACTCTTAGGTTCCTATTCGCCATGTCACTCTTCGACCCCAGGTCTGGATCGTGATAGAAGTGGTATTAACGCACTAGGTTTATTAATGGTCCTCGAATTCTAACATGCCACATCAAGTAGAGTCTTATTCATGGGTATGAAATGCGCCACAACTATGGGTAGGAGGCTACAAGGTATTTTAGGAAATGTTTCATTTTTTCATGATTCTTACCATGCTATGGAACATGTCTTGAGATTTCCTGTCTCCATCCCTCCCTATCAGATAGGGAGAGTTACTTTGAGCTCGTGATGTGATCCAGGCAAGGAGGATATTGTAGCTGATCTTATATATGAGGTTAGACGGGAGTTGGTGAAGGGAAGAAGGAGTTGGCGAAAGATGTTTACTGTTTGGCTAGATTGGGTGTTAGGTTGGCCGGCTCTAATGATGGAGGTATTCATATTCAGAATGGGGCCGAATCTTTTATGGTTGTTGATGTTAAGGCTAAGCAAGACTTGGACCCATTATTGGTTGTGATTGAAAAGGTGGTTGTCGAAAATAAGATAGTGGTTTTCTCCCAAGGGGGAGATGGTGTAATTAGGTACCAAGATCAATTGTGTGTTTTGGACATTGATGGTCTTAAGGAGATGCTCATGAGTAAAGCCCATAACTCTCATTATTCAATCCATCCGAGGTCTACTAAGATGTATCAGAATTTGAGAGAGGTATATTAATGGCATGGTATGAAGAAGGATATAGCCAAATTTGTGCTCCATTGTCCTCATTGTCAACAAGTGAAAATAGAGCACCAAAGACTCGGTAGTTTGGCTCAAGATATTAAAATTTCTACTTGGAAGTGGGAAGAGGCGAACATGAGTTTTGTGGTTGAATTGCCTCAGACCCAAAAGCAATTTGATTCAATTTGGGTTATTGTTGACTGGGCAACTAAGTTGGCTAACTTTTTATCGGTTGAGACTACTCTCAGTGTTGAAGACAATGCCAAGTTATGTAATTTGGAGTTGGTTAGATTGGATGGTATGCCTACTTTTATTATGTTGGATTGTGGTACCCAACTTACTTCTCACTTTTGAAAATCATCTCAAAGGGGGCTTGGCCCTAAGGTGAAGTCAAGTACGTAGCATTTTTCATCGTCAATCCGTTGGGCAAGCCGAGAGGATAATTTAAACTTTGGAAGACATGTCAATGTCTTGTATGTTGGAATTCAAGGTTAACTGGGGTGATAATTTACCAATTATTGAGTTTGTTTACAATAATACCTTTCATGATAACATTGGTATAGCACCGCTGAGGGCTTTATATGGTAGAAGGTGTAGGTCTTTGGTGGGATGGTTTGACTTAGTTGAGATGACTTCTATAGGCCCAGATTTAGTGTTGGAGGCTATGAAAAGAGTGAAATTGGTTAGGGAAAAGTAGAAGATGGTTCAAAGTCACCAAAGGTTTTAATTGGATGTTCGAAAGAGGGATCATGAGTCTTGTATAGGTGATTGGGTGGAATTAGTTAGGGAAAAGTAGAAGATGGTTCAAAGTCACCAAAGGTTTCAATCGATTGATGGAAAGAGGGATTATGAGTCTCATATGGGTGATTGGCTGTATGTGAAGGTCTCAACTAGGAAGAGCCTGATGCATTTTAGAAAGAAGGGCAAGTTAAGTTCTCGGTATGTAGGCCCTTATGAGATTGTTGAACGGTTTGGAAATGTGACCTATAGATTGGATTTACATTTGGTATTAAGTTCTATTCATTCAATTTTCTATGTGTCTAAGTTGAGGGAGTTGGTTGGTGATACTTGTGCTATTGTGCCTTCGGAAGATGTTAAAGTTGAGGAGAACTTGTCTTATAAAGAAGTTCCAGTTGAGATCTTGGATGGGCAAGTGGGAGGCTTCGCACCAAGGATCAAACTATTGAAGGTGCTATATGGGAAGTGAAATCAAGTATGACACGGGGATACCTCTATCCTTTACAATCCACTCAAGCCTATAGTATTGAGTTCTTCCTATTCTCAATAGCCCTAATTCATTCATTCTTGAGTCTCATGACATGATATGGATGCATGTGCACGAAAATGATTTATTTAATGATATTGTGAATAATTTGAATATGTTTTGATATGTGTTTTAAAGACAATGATTTTCAAATGATGAATTATGCATTGTGCCTTATGTTTAGAAGTTTCATATTCTAAGTCAAGCCTTATTCTTCCATATTCAAGGATAAATATTCCCAAGGGGGAGATGATGTAATAACCCGAATATTGTAAGACTTCACCAAAACTTGAGAATCTTATTTTGGACAAAATTTAGATCAAGTGTCATCTCAAGGGAGACCACATAGCCTGTGTAAGGTCACACGAGCCGTGTGGCCTCCGACGAAATGATACTTGGCCTCAATTTTGGGTATGTGGCCTTGGAGTGGCGTTTCGACCTAAGGCACATCACACTTGGACCCCACATAAATCGTATGACACTTCACGGACCGTGTGGAGGGACGTGTGATGGTCTTGAGCTTGGAACACCAATGTTTGGAGCTAAGTAGTGGGACACGACCACTTCACAAGGACCTTGAAGGCACAAAGGGCATATGACCATCCGTATGACCTTCAAGGTGGGAAAATTCTAAGTGTTGCTTCACTTTTGATGTGGAATAATTTATTTTGGTTAAAATTGGTGCCATGGGTAGTGGTACGGACTGTGTGAAGCCACATGACCCCTGTGGCCCAATCATATGACTCACTTTTGGCTCAAAAATATTCTAAGTATGGGATATTCAAGCTCAAGATAAATTCACTTTCAAGCCTATTTTTGTTGTTTAACGTCATCATGGGCCTCCTACATCAAGCCAAGTTCAAAGGAATTCCATTGGTTAAGTTTTTTCAAGTACCAATAGAAGGGTCAACTTTAAAGGGTCATATCTTAGCACAAAAGAAACTAGGTGGCCCATGACCTATAAAATTAAAGCTCTTTGAATTATCTTTCCAATTCACTTCATTTAACCTCATTTAGAGTTCGGATGAAGAAGTTATGCTCATTTTCATAAAGCCCATCTGTGTAGAGTTTTCTGAAAATTTGCCTAACTGTTGCTATACGGGTGGATTTCACGGTCCGTGAAACGTTGTATGGGGTTTCACGGACTGTCAGACCTCTTCAGGAACCATGGCAAGGAATATGATTTTTACTTTACTAATGGTATTTTTGTAATTGTGGCTTCTCCTAAGGGTCTTTTATGACTTCCTAAGCTATCTTAAGACGTCCAAATGACCTAAACCCTATTCCTAACATTCAAAATTCACTTCTCACATTTTAAACTCTCTCAAATTCCTCTCAAGAACTCTTGAAGATTTTCAACTTGGGGATCAAGGAAAATTTAAGTCTCTTTCAAACTTCTCTTGGAATTTCTTCAATTGGGTCTAGGTATGTGGGTTTGATCCTTGATTCCTTCCAATCAAGGAGACCCAAATCTTTTCAATCAAATTTCATGAATTTAAGCTCTCTTTAGAATATGAGTTTTCATTATGTGGATTTATTAAATTAAATTGATGTATGAGCTATACATATTTGACGATTTTAAGTTACTTTAGGCCCTATTATAATGATTTTCATTAAGTTTATGAAATTATGAATATGCATGTCCCTTTTTAAGACTTGTTTATGCATGGGTGATTATATGATGATTTTAAATGTGGATTTACTTATATTTTCATTTAAATTTTGGATGTATGGTCACACCAGGAGTGACAAAGTTAGGAATGAGACCATTTGGGAGAAGCTAGAGGTGGCTCCGGTGGCAGATAAGATGAGGGAAGCGAGACTGCGATGGTTTGGACATGTGGAGAGAAGGAGTACCGATGCTCCTGTTAGGAGGTGCGGAAGGTTGATTTTAGGAGCTACACAAAGGGGTAGAGGTAGACCGAAGAAGTACTGGGGGAGGTAATTAGACATGATATCGCTGAACTTCATCTCATTGACGGAAGGTTGATTTTAGGAGCTACACAAAGGGGTAGAGGTAGACCGAAGAAGTACTGGGGGAGGTAATTAGACATGATATCGCTGAACTTAATCTCATTGAGGACATGACCCTAGATAGGAAGAAGTGGAGTTCGTATATTAGAGTAGTAGGCTAATTGGTTGGTAGGGTTAGGTGATTACCTAGTCATGGGGTTTAGTAGGGTAGAGGAGTAGCAGTGTTTTATAATATATGTGTCATTAGTTGTTGATTATTTGTTAATTATTTTATTTTTTTTCTTTTTTCTTTTTCTCTCTTTTTACTTTTTGTCATATCTAGTTTATTCTACTTATGGATTTTTGAGACGAGGGTTCCCAGGATAAGAATTATGAGTGTTGCACCATTATGTATGTATGAATGAGTTATTCCTATGCATGAGTATTATGATTATGAGCTATGATTTGACTTTTGAGCCTAACTATAAATTGTTATGAATGTGGTTTGACCTTTAAGCCCAAGAATGTATGTAAATGATGATTCGAAAGCTTATGCCTCTTTTACAAGCATGTATATATATGTATTCCAGTGGGATGATGACCTAGCACCGATGGATTGGATATCGGCGTGGACTATCCCCAATGGTCCATACTACTTTCCTTGAACTATGTGCCAGCATAGGAATGGTAGTCATCACCGAAATGATTGGATCGTAAGGTATGACTATTTATTTATGATATGATATGACATATTTTGATAAGCAAATCCTTCCAAAATGATATGATATGACATAGGGCTCCTACTTCTGAATATATTGGTCAAATTCTATTAATTGGTCATCCTAGAGGCAGTGTATTTTTGCTTGCTCTTCAACTAAAGGAAAGTATCATGTTGTAGCTTTTGATGTTACTGAAGTCAATTGGATTCAAAATCTTCTAAAGAAACTGAATATGAAGCGTTGATCAACTAGTTTATTGTGATAATGATGATGGGAGTAAAAATCACATCTTACTATGAGTAGGATTTTCAACAAACTTGGAAGAAATTTTAGATTAAAACTCAATAATCTAAAGGGCTAACTCTCCATAGCCTAACTCAATCGTTTACTCAACCAGTATACCTAGTTAATGACTATAAACTCTAATCTTTGAAAATTAAAAATTTTACCTACACAACTACTAATACTTAATCAGGAACAAGATTTACAATGTAAGTAACAACTTGAATCTCAATTTCCAAACTTAAACTAGACAGAAAATCCATTCAATCTAGTTTTCACTGTCACAAATTAATTTCATGAGCAATTCATTGCTTTGATGATTATTGCTTGGTATAGAACTACGTTATAATGGATGCAATAATTTGTTCAACAATGACTACTCATAATTCTTTTTGTAGGATTCTTTTCTGTTTGTACCCTTGATAGGCTAAACACATCTACTACAAGGGGCTAGTGTCACGCCCTTAGAGAAGTGCCATGCCAGACCTTATCAAATTGAGTGGAAACCGGATGACAGTACCTGCCCGTGGGCATAAAGGGAGGCGACGATAGCGTTTAAGGCGAGCACTGCCTAAGACGCTAAGGGCTAATTGAGTTAGGCATGCCAACCCCGTTAAGTTGGGGGAGCTTGTCGCTAGTCTTAGACCTGACTATGACGTAGGCCGAAGCATTCGAACGACACAACTGGTCGAGAGCTATCGCCGCTCTCCTAATGAGCCTATGGCAGGGCGAAACCAGTTGGATTCGCATATGGGTAAGGCAAGCCTTGAGGAGCGGAACCTCGGGGCGTCGCATGGTCCGGGCATGACTTGCGTTATTTCGGTGGTATGGGACGCCGGGAATCCACGGGGCACTGCAATTTGCACCTCGTACCTTGCGGGTCATGTCAGGTGGTATCAGAACAAACGTGCTGTCTAGAAGACTAAAAGCTGCAACTCCATCCTTTGTTCGCAACTATATCCGGGGCGGAGACCCGGAAGGTGGTCTTGGATTCTAGGCGTCATATTTGGTCCAGGGAGGTGCCTGCACTGGGAGAAAGCCATATGGGTGCACTAAAGAAGAAAGCCTCATGCCTGCACTGGGAGAAAGCCACATCTCAAAACTCCATGACTACCAAACAAATACTCCAACCTCAGCAGTACTCAGGATGGAAGATCACCAGGTGGGGTTCCCAACAAGCATAATGCGAAAGTGTTGAGGGAGCCAGCGAGCACGGTGGCACATAAACTGGTCACGTGCTACGATAACGCTGTATCCAGGGTAAATCTGCAGTGCAAGGAAGTGAGCATGAGTCTCACATCAATCCCTCCACGTAAGCCGGTACTTGGGTGGCCATCACCAAGCAGCATACAGAGACTTCAGCGCGACGATCTTGGGCAAAGTCCTCCCCCTTCTCCTAGCACGAGGATGTTGCTAGATTGAGTGGGGGAGTGTTGTCACGCCCTTAGAGAAGTGTCGTGCCAGACCCTATCGAATTGAGCAAAAACCGGACGACAGTACCTGCCCGTGGGCATAAAGGGAGGCGACGATAGCGTTTAAGGCGAGCACTGCCTAAGACGCTGAGGGCTAATTGAGTTAGGCATGCCGACCACGTTAAGTTGGGGGAGCTTGTCGCTGGTCTTGGACCTGACTATGACGTAGACCGAAGCGTTCGAACGGCACAGCTGGTCGAGAGCTATCGCCGCTCTCCTGATAAGCCCATGGCAGGGCGAAATCGGTTGGATCCGCATGTGGGTAAGGTAAGCCTTGAGGAGCGGAACCTCAGGGCGCCGCATGGTTCGGGCATGACTTGCATTGTTTCGGTGGTATGGGACGTCGGGACTCCGCGGGGCACTGCAATTTATGCCTCGTACCTCGCGAGTCGTGTCACTAGGTCCCTTAATACAAAATAAGTAACAACGGGAAATAAACAACATTGAACGTTTATTTAGAAAAAATCTTTTCTCAAGGGAGAAACAATTTTCAGGATTTCAGAATGATTCCACTAACTTCAAAGAGCAGAAAGATTACAACCTCATAACATAAACAATCCCAAAACTTGAAGTTATGAGTACAAGAGCATCTAAAGTATTATCAAAAGTAAATACAACTGTCTCAAAATGGGATACAAAGCTGATATGTTTGATACATTGTCCGACTGGAAAGAAAATAAAAGAGTTTGAAAGATCCAGGACGATTCAAAGTCTGAGCCTCACCGCTAAAATCTAGATGACTAGAGAAAACTCTAGTAGAATGAATCATCTATCCTGTCCGGGTACCTGTGCTAAACATATGCAAATTTTATACTTATGCAAACAATAAAATATATTATAAGATAAATATAACATATGCAAACAATAACATGTGATTTATTATGAAATAAATATATATACTTGTAATACTCTTCTTAGAGCATTTCTAAATATTCAAAAATCACATTTTTTTATAATTATATTTTCCCATTTCAAGAATTCTCACTATTTTTGAAATTTTAAAAATGATTTTTTTCAGAAAAAGTAGTTTCACTTTATTTAGAAGAATATTAGATAAACAATTTTTTACCTTTTTCGATTGAATTGAGCAAGTATAAAATACTTTACTCTTTTATGTCTTCTATTTTATTCTCTTGAAGAGATCTAGGGACACTGAAGTGGAATGATGTTGAGATCTTTTATCTTGATATCTGTTTTTTCTAAACCATAACAAAAACTAAATTTTCTTAAAATTACTTTTATAATATACAACAAATAAAATAAATTATAGTTGAAAATAAAATGATAAAAATGAATAAAAATATATTCAGGCTAAGATGCGGATCTTTCTCTCCCTTTAAGGAGATTCATGTCTACTGCAGTATATTCTATACCGATCCAACAAAATATCTCTTAACGTATCCCTTCTGGGATAGAACAATATAATAACATGGTATAACTCAAACAACTCCAGATTAAAGTCCAAGCTTCACAAAAAGAGCAACTTCCTTCAACATATAATTACTCTCTTTTGAATAGTGACTAGTGAAAGATTTAAAATATTTTCTTTGTCTCAACTTTCTCTTTCACTATTTTATACTACAAATTTTTTTTACACTTAACATGTTTCATCGCCTACTCAACACAAAGAAAGATGCACCATTATATATAGGTGAAAAAGTCTTCCATATAATCAATAGCTGGAACGAGGGATAATAATGCAACTAGACAAATTTGATAGATCTCGCATAAATTATAAGAAACTAATGATTACATGAGTTATAAGAAACTAATGATCACGAGAGCTAAAAGAACTAATAATCATCTTCTATCACAATTTAAATCTACTAACATATGCATTTCATATTTTTAATAAAATGCATATATACTAATATCACGTCTAGAAAAATGAAATGAAAATATTATCCATTATATATATACACAATTCGACCTCAAAACTTTGGGTTCTATCAACTTGAAAATCTATCTTGGATTCATCATTTCTCATCTTAAGGGTAAAAT
>DF363082.1:19960-33221 GCA_000787875.1 Solanum virginianum
CATCTAAGATTAAAAAGAAGAAAATAACATCCTAAATGCCCTGTAGCCTCCTGTTTATAGATGTGGTGCATAACACACCAATAAAAAAGACTACTATAGATGTAGTCCATAACACATCGATAAATAAGACTACTAGACACGGTCTGTGGACACTCCGAGGATGAACCGCTCTGATACCACTTCTATTATGACCTAACCCCGTGAGCCGTGACTGGTGCCCGGATGGGCACCAAAACGCAACTACCAAATCAAAATTTCAAATAGATGGCTGATGCCATTGGAAATATCAAACCTATGATCAAATCCGATCCAATATATCCAAAAATTTTAAGGAAATTTCTAGACAGATGTACTAATGTTTCATAGATTATCTGAAAATGACCTACATATCGAGAGATGTCAACAGAGACCAAACGGAATCCACAGAATATCATATGTGCATATATGGCCGAAAAGGCCGCTGTGGCGGGGAAAACCGCCTACCAAACATATCAAACATATTATGCAGGTCTAGTCAGACAAACTGGGCACAACTCCCACGTGTATGTATCCACAGACCTCTAAAAGACTGACAAAATCATGGGACGGGACAGGGCCCCATCATACCCCGAATAGATATATATATAATGCAACGAACGAACGTACACATATAAACCAAAAGTAGGCTCCGAAATAGGGGAGCACTTCAAATAGCAGAAGGATGTCCTAAGCTAATGAGTCACCCACTGCGTGTCAGAACCTGCGGGCATGAACGCATCCCCCGAAGAACGCAAAAGGATGTCCTAAGCTGATGAGTCACCCACTGTGTGTCAGAACCTGTGAGTATGAACGCAGCCCCCGAAGAAAGAGGAGTCAGTACGAAATACGTACCGAATATGTAAAGCAGAATGGACAGAATATAAATCAGAGTAATAATCAAAACAAAAGTATAAAAGTCAAATGCATATCCAAAACATCAAAATATTTATTTGCAAAATACCTAAATCATGCCTAACGAACAAAACCGGTAGTGACCTCCAGACCTGTGCCATCCACCGCATATCGCCAGAAAGTTCAAATCCCCGAAATCTCTGTCACATAATACCGACATAGAATAAGTGAGCCAGGGAAGACCACTGCACTCACATGAGCCAGGGAACACAGAATAGAAATCATACCGATAAGTGAGCCAGGAAAGACCACTGCACTCAAGTGAGCCAAGGAAGACCACTGCACTCACAAGTCATAATACAGAATTGGCATCATGCCGATAAGTGAGCCAGGGAAGACCACTGCACTCAAGTGAGCCAGGGAAGACCACTGCACTCACAAGCCATAATGTCAACACATCAAAAGCCCAGTGCCTTATAACCCCAATCTAAACAAAGCCGGCCCATGGGCAAACTGACCTGCTGTATACAACTAACACCAGAATATGTATATATATATCATAATGCGCACGACAATAACCGGCCTGGGAACCGGCGAACGATATCATTATAGGCACGAGCAGAGTCGTGAGTAATCATATGCATAACAATAAGTATCATAAATCCAAAAGATATGTAAAATATTCATATTCAAAATCAAAATAAGATTTGTTCCAAATTCTTTCAAAGTTATCAAAATCACATAAAAGGGCGTCATGGGTCCCACGGCCGATGAAAACCCGAACTAGCCCAACTTACGGCGAACATACTCATCCTAAATCATACAAACTCCTACCAGGCATTTTTATGGTCTCCAAAGTAATCCGAGCTTTCTACCTTAGTTACGGACATTTGTACTTTCCAAAATCATTAAAACATAAATTCTCGCAAAATTTATCAGACTTTTACATATTCTTGAAACTTATGAATTTTCAAAAACATAGGAAACAATATTAGGATAAATTTATATAAGAGTGTCAACGAATAAAGACGGACCATACATAAGCTCGGATTACGAGAATAGAGTTCCCTCGGAAATGATATCAAGCCTAATTTGAACTAGGACATGCCAAAAGAAAAAGAGGTGCTTTACATACCTTAAATTCCCTCCAATTTCAGTCCACTGTAAACCAACTCCAACTTATGCTTCGGGATGCCCAAAGTCTACAAATAATCCATAACAATGCCAAACAATTAGGGAAAGCCCTCTTGGCGTAAAATTCCAAATTTGTCCTTAATTTTGTGAAAAATTAGATATCCATAACAATGCCAAACAATTAGGAAAAGCCCTCTTGGCGTAAAATTCCAAACTTGGCCTTAATTTTGCAAAAAATTTGGCAGCATTTCCCCCTTAAAAATATGCTACCCCGAGAATCCAACTCGGCTCAAATCAACAACAACAACAACAATAACCCAACAACATCAATAATCAATTCCAAAGACAATATAACAACAATAACTCCAATTATCATACATTATCCATATTTGCAAAACTGGCCAGCATACATATATAAATTTATAGATAATTTTCATCTATCCCTTCACACTACTATGATCATAATATACTAACTAAGCATCAATTCATAACTCCAACACACAACACAACATAGCATATATATTTCAATTCGGCCTCAACACACTATGTATACATATAATTGATTTCCAATACTTCCTTCACCCTACAAGGATCATATTCATGCTAACTAAACATAAATTCATGGTTCCAATACAATATAACACCATATATACACACATATACCAATTCGGCCCAACATCATCATTTACAACTTACTTCCAACATGCTATATTTCATAATTTTCTTTCACTTTAGCATACTACAACATACATACAACCTTCATAACACATAAAACAAAATTAAATCATACATTTTTCACTTCAACTTCACAAGTGAACTAGGGTTTCCAAAAGTAAAGAATAAATATTTTTCTTGCCCCAACAACACCTCCAAACTACTTAAAAGACTCAAAATAGTAGGTTTGTACCATCAAAATAATTTTAAAGTGAAAGAAAAGAAATTTCAATTTTTACCAAGACTTGGCTGTGAGACTCTTTGGTTTTCTCTTAACTTTGCTCTTATTTTCTAAGTGTTATTCCAAGACAATAATATCTTACATGTATATCTATCCATATATAGATATCTTATGCAAGACTTTGCTAAGTGTGGGTGGCCTACACCACACTTGGTCCAACCAAAATGTTACATGTCAAGTGGGCCCCACTTGGTCCAATTAGACAAGTGTGGGTGGCCAACACCACACTTGGTCCAACCAAAATGTTACATGTCAAGTGGGCCCCACTTGGTCCAATTAGAAGTTGGCACACATCCAAGTGGGTCTCACCTCATCTTCAAGATTCTAACTTTTAACAATTTCACTTTGGTTCTAAACTTTCTAAAAATGTCACTTTGGTCCCAAGCTTTTTAATAATACCACATTGGTCCCAAATTTTTCAATAATGCCACATTAGTTCCAAATTTTCCTAATTGCTCTAATGCAGGAAATGTGGGTTCTAACAGATGATATGCCCATTTACTTTCTTATGTCTTTCATTGATTAGTAGAATGTATGAATGAATGAACGTGATGAGGCCAAGTGGTTCGCTTGGTGACTAGCAATAGTCTCTAGGTGCCAGTTACGCCTAGGATACCCTCCTGGGGCGTGACAAACTTGGTATTAGAGCACGAGTTCAAGTGACCTAGGGAGTCTATAAAGCCATGTCGATAGGAACTTATTTATGGTTGTGAGGGCTCCACTTCTATAAATAAGGTACTATTGACATTTAGGAAAAGTTTCCTTTCTTTCAGATTCTAAATCGTGAAATGGAGCTATTCCCTAAGAAATCTATGATGATTCATGCATTACTCTAAAACTTTTGACTATGCCTCATCTACGAGGTGATAAAGATAATAATGTTTAAACTCTTATAGATGAGATCCTCCATGATAGAGTAATCAGAACGGTAGAGTGACTGCACCACGCTTAAGAGAAGCTAACTGGTGTGCTAAGTTGATTGACTAGAAAGAGTACACTATTACTCATATGAATCATGCATTTAAGTTAGCTTTAGATATACCCAGACCCTCGTATTCAAAACTTGCTTCTAATGTTCCCATGAAAGAGAAACTTATATCTCTAAAAAGTTTAATGTTATCACCTAAGAGTAAGATGTGAGGTCTTATACCACCCTATGTAAAGCTGTCATTCCAGAGCTAGAATGATGATGATAGAAGGAAAAGGATGAGATAATGAGAGTAATAGTTGATTGGGGCTTGTAATTGGAGATATAAACTTATTAAGTAAGTAATGAGACAACGAGTTGATTGCCATAAGTTTGATGAAAAAGTGATGAGTACCTTATGATTGTTATGATGAGATATAGAGAGAGAGTTAGTGTCAAGATGTGATAGAGCATACTCAAACTAGAAGGAAATTATGATGATGTGTTATAGTATTCATACTATTGAGGGTGAAATATAGATGTTGAATAAGGAAAAAGAGTGCTTCCAATGTGATAAATCTAAGTGAGAGTTCATAAGATTCATTGAGTCATGAGCCTTAGTCAGATAAAGAGATATAACTGAATAGGTGAATGGTACTGAGTTATAAGAAAAGTGATGCTATGGACAGAGTACAAGTGCCCCTTAGGTAAGACCAGTGAAACGAGGATAGCTCAATAGATAAAAAGAGACTTGAGATGTATACACATAATTATGTAAAGACGTATGTAAAGCTCTAAGCTATGATCACTATAAGAATCTAGATAGTGTATTTGAGTTGTCAATGTAGAGTAGGCTGAGGTAAGCATTACTGTGTAATCCCGAGCAACTAAGTTGATTGGAACATATGGATAAACGAAGATGAGTTTTTCCCTTAAAGTCTAAGTCTCATACAAATGAGTTTATAAGAGCACACAAGTTGAGCATTAGCAGGCAAAAGAATGAGGTTAGATTGTAAGAGTTAAGGAAAGTGGTTATGTACACCATTAAGAGTAGCAAATATAGAGAGAGATTTCCATAGAGACAAGAGAAACTTGAGAGTGGTATCTTAGAAGAGAATCTTAATGACTAATTTATTTATGCGACTATAAAATGATAGAAGAGTTTAAGATACCTATTCTTATAAATAGTGATTCCTCAATCATGTAAAGGTATATGCTTATAGCCTAGTACAGAGAATTGATTTGCAAACTTAGAGAGACGACCCTTGAGCTAAGGGGGAGATGGTGATGTGATAGATCGAAGTAGATTTTGAGTGTTCGATGGTGATAAGTTGATTTGAATGAGGCATTAATTTTTGCCACCTCGTATATTCCTTATACTTCAGTAAAGATGATACTCTATTCCCATCTAATATACGACTGACATGCCCATGACCTAGTCCAATATACCACTTATTGATTGTCACTAATGTTGAGTTGTGAAGATGAAAAGCAATGAAGTCATTCATTAATTTTGTATCTGACCCCATGGATCTAAGTGTTTCTACCCCTATATTGAATGAGATGCGACCTAAGGTTTACACTACGTATAGTTCTATGAACTCAGAATGAGTCTTGATAGATGAGGGAGATTGTACTTCATTATGAACATCCTCAAATAAAATTTCTCGATTGAATCATGCTAATGATCATTCGTTCCAAGTTCTTTGAGTAATCTTGTCTTCCCATGTCTTGATAGAAATATCGATGAGGATGGAGAAGTAAGAGTTGAAGAGAGAGAGAGAGAGAGAAAAAGATCTTCATCATGATGCTATCTTACACATGCACTAACCTTCAGCTTGTTATGCCATTATTGAGGGTAGGATGTAGAAATGACGAGTTCACCTTAGTCCAAATAGTAATGTTGATAGTAGTAGACAGAGAATGAGGGTAGATAAGGAAGAGTGAATGAAACCTTATTGCAACATTGGTGTTGTACTAATGACATGTAAGGATAGAGATAGGGAGGAGGAGAGAGATAAGACAATATAATATGCAACAGATAGGTAAGAGTATGTTGGTGTGTCCTTGAATAGGAGCTCACTGAATGGTGGAGGTAGAAGTGCTAAGTAGGCTTGAAAATTCTAAGACAGGATTGAAGTGGTTAGAGTGATAGGCTTGAATGCGTGGTTATTATTATGTGAATATTGGTGACGGACTATCGAAGACTTCATAATGGTGAAGTATTCAAGAGAACTAGTGATCTTTTAAAGAAAAACCCCCATGGAAGTCTAGAGTTAAGTATTGAGGATTAGCTTTGTATGAATATAATCATCTTAAGGGTAGCACCTTGAGGCTCAGAAGTAGCTTGAATGGAATAAGAGGATGTGGATAGGTAGAGAGTTGAATAGGAGCTATAAGCTTAAGTTTATAGAGTAGAGTGTCATGAGGAGGAGCACAATTGAGATGAGGTGCTAAGCTTCAGAGTTGTACATTGAGTCTTATGTATCAATGGTCTCATTCTCGATTAGAGTTGATACTTTCTTTCCTAAGTTTGAAGGATTGATTGTTAAAGTTTTTAAATGATTCAAATTGTATGAGTTTCCATGTTCCATTCGTTCTTGATGGTGAAATTGTCTAAAAGAGTATCTCTACCCTTGATCTGAACTGATTTGTCTATTCTGAGTAACTTATGACTATCCAAATTAGTTGATTGAGTATTGAAAGGAGTCTTGATCATTATTCGTGGCAGATGATAAGAACGTTGAAGGTAATGCCCTTACCCTTAACTAAATTGATTGTCTTTTCTTTAGTTGATTGTCTATTCTTAAGTCTGAATAGAGATTGTTAATAGTGATGAGGAGTCGAAAAATTGATTGATAGGTGTGAATGTTGAGATGAATTTTGGGTCTATTCGCGCCTTGATATACACCTTTACTCATCATTTGAGGACAAATGATCCTAAGGGGGAGATGATGCCAAAATACCTCCAGAATAGAAATGTGTGTGTAATGTATCTTCCCATGCTATGTTTGCGAATTCGAGACCCAATATGCATTCAGCATGGAAATTTGAGTGGAAAAATGGTCTCGTCCGGATTTTAGACCAATCGAGTCAAAAAATAATTTTTCATAATTTTATGCAAAACAGAGTTGATCTCATTCGAGGTGTGACACGCCAGGGACGCGGACCAATACTTTGTTTTTTTCAATTATCTTCAATGGGAAATTTCAGAGCAGAAATATATATGTTCGTGCACAGTCTGCAATGCGGACTGGGCATTTTTGGGATGGAACTTTTTCTTTTTAATTTGAGGGGCATTCCATTCAACTCCTAACCCTTCTTAAATTCAATAAACGAATATAAGGGATCTTTTACATCAAGCCAAGTCCAAAGAATTTCTACCAACTAAGTTTACATATGAGTTGATAAAATGGTCAACTTCAAATGACAATATCTCCTAAGGTATAATGAATTATGTGACCTATAATATATCAAATTGAAGGTATTTGAATTAACTTTTCAATGCATCTAATTTCGCCTTAATCAGTGTTTGCAATAGAAAGTTATGACTGTTTTACTGAAGACCTACAGAGCTGTACAAAGATCCACGACAGCACCACATCGCGGACCCAACGCGAACCCTTTCTAGATGAGATAAATGATGTTTTTTATTTTTATTTTATAGGTATTTTTATCCTAAAATCTTTAGGGTCTATTTAAGGGCCAAAAATGAACAAAACGTCAGTTTTCATAATCAAAAACCCTCTCCTTTACACTTAATCATAAACGCTCAAGAATCATCAAGAAAGTCATCAAGTTAGGATTAGCTTTCAAGGTTCATCCTCAAGGTGAGTTATTCTTCAGAAAATTCAATCAACGTAACCCAAATTTCTTCATCTATTCATGAATCTCTAATAGAATCTTAAATCATAACTTAGGGTTTCAAGAAAATAAATTCAGTTCATCCTCAAGATAAGTTATTCTTCATAAATTTCAATCTACCCAACCCAAATTTCTTCATCTATTCATGAATCTCTGATAGAATCTTAAATGATAAGCTAGGGTTTTAAGAAAATGAATTCAAGAAATCCAATAAAGGGTTGATTTATTCTTCTTCTTCTTCAAGAATTAGGGTTCTTCATCAAGAACTCTAAAGATTCTAATAAATTCAAGATTCCCAAGAAATGATTTATTGATTCTTCTTCTTCAAAAATTAGGGCTCTTCATCAAGAACACTAAAGATTCTAAATCAAGAATTCAAGAATCAAAGAGAAGGTCTTCAAATAATGTCTTTCCAAGTTCTTCCACTCTAAAAAAACTACTGAGATAGAGAATTTTCTCCAAGAAAGCTAGTATTTATCAAATTTCAATAGTAATATAAACTTTCTATGTATGTAAGGCTAAACAAAAATATGGAATTGTTCCAGAAAGCTAGCATTCTTCAAAGTTTGATTTTAATATCAACTTTCCAGGTATGTAAGGCTAAACGAAAACATGGGATTATTCTTCCATGTGCCCCATAGATAGTCTTAGATGAGAGTTGAAGGTTCTTGGGTCTACATACATAATTCTTGATTATTTTCTTGAGAAACCATATTTAGTACATGTATTTTCATATGTTGATGATCATCATAAACTTATTTTTGTCAAGCCTCGGAAGGCTACCCTAGGCATAACTGGCACTCGGAGACTATTGCTAGTTCCCAAGTGGACCACGTAGTCCCATTACATTCGGTCAATCAAATCATATGCAAAAGATATAAAGAAATAACAGACTATCAGTGGGATATCACAATCTCTATCATAATAAATTTGAAAGAAATATCTCCATAGAAAGTAAAAGGGAACATATAATCCAAACATCATTAATTAACCATCTATGTCTACGAAGCCTCTATAGCTAACATCTAGGAAGGTACCAGGATAGGCTATAGTTACCACAATCAAAGAAAATACTAAAATAAAGATAAGGAAATAATCATCCTCCAGAGGCAGGGGAGGACTCACCAAGATCTGGAATTAAGAGCTCTGAACCTCAATGATTAGGTTGTTGAAGTGCTCTGTCGATAGAATCTACATCGTAAAATAATGCAGCGCCAAAAGGGCATTAGTATGTGGAATGTATTGTATGTTAAATGGGCTAAAGTAAATAGTATAAGTGTGACATCAGCTCATCAATCACCTATCCTTGCTCAGAATAAGGATGGGACTCTATCGTTTCACTATCTATCAAGACATCACCCAATCACCTCACCCTCAGAATACTATCAACAAGGGACATATATGGGAGTTTCTATAATCAACAACCACCACCTATGAGCTCGGTGATGATATAACGAAGAGATGTTGCTACCACATCCGTCCAGTACCTTGTTGGGGTACAAGACAAGTCTGTCGGGGATCCCAAAAGAAGTTTATTAAGCCCTCTGTGAGGCAAAGAAAACATCTGCTTTCATGGTCCAATCCTTTCCTATACTGGCCACGTAGTTAATGAGTATGAGTGGGACTCACCCTTACCCATTTCGGTGTTAATACTCCTTACAAGACACAATATACTCGTAAGTCTATCAATATCGGGTTGTTTATACCGCCACCCTCCCCCCCAGGCAGAGTCCTCCTCTCATCTTTCATTCTATCAACTCAAGGGATAGGTTCATCTTTTCAAACACTATCTAAAACTCATTTAAACCTCAGGATACCAATTTCATCTATTTCAGCCATCACAGCACTCCTCTCAAGACTCAGACTTCATCAATCATCACATTCAAATAAATCAAAGCTCTAGACATTCCCCCTAAGTTCGTTCTTGCAGTATTAAATAAGGGGATATATGCAATTTTGGTAGACAATCATACAATAATACATAAATCAGTAAGTACAAGTAAGATGATCATCAATTTGAGATAATATACATGAATTAAATATAATGTTCAAGAAATAAAGATAATGTTCAAGAAGTTCTTCAAGAATCATTACTCAATGACCCTCAACTATCAATTATCTATCTACAAATCTGGAGTGAAGAATAACCAAATCTTCTTCAAAGATTGAGACCTCACTTGAAACCCTCACCTCTTTTTTCTTCTCCTCTCTCAGAAATCACGTTTAAACTTAGAAGAATATGGGTTTTTGAAACCCTTTCATATAAAATAAGCCTTAAAAACACATTTTGGGACTTAAAAATGAGTTGAAAATACCCAAAATACCCTTCCCATAATTAAAAGGAAAAGATATTAAAATGGTACACTGGTCCGTAAGGCGCCAGGGGCGCGGATCGGTGTATTTCACAAAATCCCAAAAATTCCAATTCTCGTCGAAATAGACAAAAACCTTAAGTGTTAGTTCGCGCCCCCTCCACGTCGCGCCAGGGGCGCGGATCAACAGTGTTTTGCCATTATTTAGCAAAAATTATTTTTTGACCCGATTGTTATTAAATTGGATCAAGATTATTTTCTGACTCAATTTTTTGTATTGATCGCAAATTCGGTCTAGAATTTCCAATTGAAGCTTTGGAAGATGCGTTATGCAGACGATATGTTTTAGGGGCGTTCTGGTAATTTCACAGGGAGTTACATCATCTCCCCCTTGGGATCATTTGTCCTCGAATGATGAGTAACAATAGAATAAAAGCACGAATGACTTCAAAACTCATCTCATTCCTCACTTGAGAACACTCGAACTCTCAACTATCCATCACTTATCTAACACTCGAACTCTCAACTATCCATCACCTATCTATCTCTGTCTTAGACTGGGGAATAGAATCGAATTAATGCATCAACTCAATGAAAATTGACATTCAATAACGTTAAGGATAAGGACATTTACCTTCAACATCATTATCATTTGGCACGAATAGAGTATTTGAGTTTCATCGTTCCTTAGCTTCCCACATAGCTTCCTCAACAAATTGGTTCCTCCATAGTACTTTAACAGAGGCTATCTCTTTATTTCTTAGCTTGTGAACTTGTCGCTCAAGGATCTGGACTGGAATTTCTTCATAAGATAGGCTATCCTTCACTCCCGTACTCTCAACAGGAATTGCTAAGGTAGGATTCCCCAAACACTTTTTCAATATTGACACGTGAAACACTAGATAGACTCAATTTAGCTCAGAAGGCAAGTCCAGCTCATAAGCAACCTTCCCAATCCTTCTCATAATCTGATACGGTCCGATATAACGTGGACTCAACTTCCCCTTCTTACCAAACCTCATGACACCCTTCATAGGTGATACCTTTAAGTACACTGAATCGTCCACCTAAAACTCCAAGTCTCTTCTCCTTACATCCGTGTAAGACTTTTGATGGCTCAATGCTATCTGTAACCTTTCTTTGATGACCTTCACATTCTTCATGGACTGGTGGACTAGGTTAGGTCTGATCAATTCAGCTTCACCAACCTTAACCCAACTAACCGATGATCTACATCTCTTTCCCATACAAAGCCTCATAAGGGGCCATCTGAATGCTGGCATGGTAGCTATTGTTGTACGTAAATTCAATCAATGGTAGATGATCATCCCAATTATCTTTGAAGTCAATGACGCAAGCCATCAACATATCTTCTAAAGTCTGAATGTTGCGTTCTGCCTGTCCATCTGTCTGAGGGTGAAAACTTATGCTTAGATATACTTTTGTACCTAATCCTTTCTGAAAAGATCTCCAGAATTAAGCGGTGAATTGAGTTCCTCTGTCCGAGATAATAGACAAGGGAACCCCATGCAGCCTTACAATCTCGCGAATATACAGTTGGGCATACTTCTCAGCTGTATAAGTTATCTTGACTGCCAAGAAGTGGTATGATTTCTTCATCCTATCAACGATCACCCATATCGAATCATGTTGCTTTTAGAATCTTGATAATTCAGTGATGAAATCCATGTTGATCGTCTCCCACTTCCATTCTGGAATTTCAAAATTTTGAGCTAACCCATATGATTTTTTATTTTCAACCTTAACTTGTTGACAATTTGGACATTTACAGACAAACTCAGCAATGTTTTTCTACCTATTGATAATTCCAGCACTTAGAGATGAATTCAGTAGTGTCTTTCTTCATCCCGTTCCACCAATAGACTTCCTCAAGTCATGGTACATCTTAGTCGAACAGGGGTGAATGGAATATCTGGAACTGTGAGCTTCGGCTATGATCCTATTTCGAACACCGTCGATATCGGGTACGCACAATCTTCCTTAATACCTCAACACCCCATCTCCCCCTTTGGAGAAAACCATCACCTTCTGCTTGTGAACCATTGTTTTCAATTGGAACAAGATAGGGTCGTGGTCTTTCTTCTCCTTCACTTATGACACTAAGGAGGAAGAAGAACCACTCTGAACATTGACCCTTCCTTGGTTATTCTCCTCGAGTTGCACTCGCAGTCAAGCCAATCTATGCACTTCCTTCGCTAGTTCCCTCGTCCCTTCCTCCAAAAATGGGCAGTGCTACCCATAGACATCCTGCTAAGAGCATCGGCAATAATGTTAGCCTTACCTGGGTGGTAGAGAATGCTCATATCATAATCCTTGAGCAACTCCAGCCATATCCTTTGCCGCAGGCTGAGCTCTTTCTGGCTGCATACATACTGCAAGCTTTTGTGGTCATTGAACACGTCCACATGCACTCCATACAAATAGTGACGCCAGATTTTAAGTACGAACACCACTGCTGCCAACTCAAGATCATGAGTCGAATAATTCTTCTCGTGAACCTTAAGCTATCTAGAAGCATAAGCTATCACCTTTCCACTTTGCATAAGCACACAACCCAATCCCACTCGGAATGCATCACAATATATCATGAAGTCCCCCATCCCATCTGGCAAAGTTAACACTGGTGCTATAGTCAGTCTAGTCTTCAACTCCTGAAAACACCTTTCACATCCCTCAGACCACTGAAACTTGGCCTACTCCTGAGTCAGCTTAGTCAATGGGACTGACAGAGAAAAGAAGCCTTCGACAAACATGCAATAATACCCTGCTAAACCCAAGAAGCTCCTTATTTCTGTTGGAGAGGTTGGTCTTGGCCAGTTCTTAACTACTTCAATCTTCTGTGTATCTACCTGAATACCCTCTACTGACATAACATAACCCAGGAAAGCCACAAACTTGAGCCAAAACTCACTCTTTGAGAATTTTGCATACAACTCATGATCTTTGAGTGTTTGCAAGATCGCTCTATAGTGGTTAGCATGTTCCTCCTCGTCTTTTGAATATACCAGAATGTCATCAATAAATACGATCATAAACAAATCAAGATACGGTCTGAATACCCTCTTTATTAAGTTCATGAAAGATGCGGGTGCATTTGTCAACCCAAAGGACATGCCCAAGAACTCAAAATGGCTATACCATGTCCCAAAGGCTGACTTTAGGATGCCATTTTCCCTCACATTCAATTGATAATAACCC
>DF363081.1:9101-38400 GCA_000787875.1 Solanum virginianum
GCTAATGTGCAAATACAGGTCTAAACGGAAGTCTACCACATCGAGGGGTATGTACCTTGACCACCTCATCGGGGGGTGACATACCCTTATTACCAAGTCGAGGGTATGTGCCTTGACCACCTCGTCGGGGGTTGACATGCTATACTACCACGTTGAGAGGTAGGTACCTCAATCACCTTCCAAGGGGGTGACATGCCTTAGATTTCGAGTAATAGTTGCTTGGTCTATGATTATGGTCTTCTCTCATACATGTATTATTTTTGATATAAGATATATGATTTACAATCAAATTTTACTTCAAGCATAGATCATGCATGCCATATTGATATTATACTCATCCATTTTGCTTATGATTATGCATTTTTGATTATATTGGCTTATGTCCTGGTACGTTGCATCCTACATACTTAGTACATTCATATGTACTAACTCATACTCTAGCCTAAATGATGTTACCATGCAGGAAACAGAGCTCCTCACGATCATCCTCCACATGGCTAGTTTTGGCATCTTGAAGATAAGCTTTGGTGAGTGCTCAAGTTCAGGGATATTAGCTATGCTACTCTTGCTTTAGTTATCTCTTTATGTTGAACATTTGATACTATGAGGGTGTGCCTTGAAAGTGTCTTGGCCCTCGCCCAATCTATGCTAGAGATGTTGTTGGAATAATTGATGTAATTATGTTATGATCTTGACTCTTGAATGTCTTATGATTACCCAAGTCTTCCCTTAGTCCCTTTTCCCTTCTTTATGTCTCTTGTTGTAGATGTTTCTATGACCTTGACTCTTGAATGTTTTATGGTTATCCAAGACTTTTGTTAGTCCAATTTCCCCTCTGTATGTCTCTTGTTGTTGAGTTTTTGCTTCTGTGACTAAGGATGTGTGATTGATATGCTAAGAGTCTTGTTTGGGGTTCCTTCGGGTTCCCCATTCGTTGTGTCATGTCTAGGCCCTAGGCTTGGGTCATCAAAAACTTGATATCAGAGCACTAGGTTGTTATTGGTCCTCGAAATCTAACACACCGCGTCGATTAGAGTCTTGTTCATGGTTGTAAAGTTACCACAACTATGAGTAAGAGGCTATGAGGTGTTTTAGGAAATATATCCCTTCTTCATGAACCATATCTTGCTTTAGGAGTAAGGTAAGGCTTTTCCTCTAATGAATGTTCTTTGCTATTCTAGATCATACCTATTCCAAGAGGAAAAAGAGCCCATATTCTCGAGGAGCAACCGACCTTTCCCACTCCTCAAGCTCCTTAAGACGGAGGAGTGGCCCATGAAGAGTTCCGGGATGCTATTACCATGTTGGTCCATGCCATGACTAATCAAATCAACCAAGGGGCTGAAGCCCCTCAGGCTACTACTCCGGCCTCAAGGGTGAGGTATTTTACTAGAATGAACCCACCAGAGTTCCATGGTTCAAAGGTGGATGCGGATTCACAAGAATTCATTGATAATGTGTATAATGGGTTATCTATTATGGGAGTTAATTCAGAGGAAAATGCGAAGTTGGCGGCCTACCAACTCAAAGGGGTGGCTCAAATATGGTTCACTCAATGGAAGATGGAGAAGGGGAATGGTGATGCTATCTTTTGGGAAGAGTTCAAAGTAGCATTTCTCAACTAGTTCTTTCCTATTGATCTAAGGGAGGAAAAAATGATAGAATTTATGAATCTAAAGCAAGGGCCTATTAGTGTGAGGGTGTATGCCCTCAATTTCAACCAACTATCCATATATGTTCCACAATTAGTTACCTAGCCAAGGTCAAGGATGAACAAATTTGTGTCGGGTGTATTCGACTTGGTGAATAATGGGTGTTGTACCACTATGTTGATAGGTGATATGGATTTGTTCCCCCTCATGACTTATGCCGAAGAACTAGAGGAGGAAAAGTTGAGAAAGAGAAATAATGGTAAGGCTATGAGGGCCCGTTTTGAAGGTGGATTCCAGAATCCCAAGGGTGGCCAGTTTGGTCAAGGCCACAAGTTCTAAGGCCAACGGTCTTCCAATGCTCCTAATAGGAGGTTTGCTAATGATAATAAAAGATTCCATGGTGGTGGCGGTGGGGTGCCAAATCCTAGGTGCCTAAGGTGTGAAAGAAATCATAGTGGTCTATGTTTGAAGAATTCTAATGCTTGGTTGGATGTGGCAAAGTGGGTCATAAGGTAATTGATTGTTCTTGTAATCCAAACAAGGGTAGAGATGGTCATCCACAAGGCTAATGTGCAAATACAGGTCTAAACGGAAGTGGAGGCCAATAAGGGAGAGCTCTAAGGCAAACTAGGTTCTATGCTCTTCAAGTGAGACAAGGGGTACATGAGGTGCCCGATATCATCACCGGTATGTTACAGGTTTTTGATTTTGATGTGTATAGTTTGATAGACCCGAGTTCAACTTTTTCTTATATTAATCCTTTTGTTGCCAAAAAGCTTCATGTTACCCCCGAATTATTGTGGACATCCTATGAAGTGTCTACCCTAATTGGTGAGTCTATTGTTACTAGAAGAGTCTATAGAAATTGTCCCATATTCATATTGCATAAAAAATACCTTGTGATTTTCGTGAGTTACATATGGTGTATTTTGATGTCTTTCTTGGGATGGATTGGTCGCATGCGTATTATACTTCTATTAATTGTAGAACCCATAGGATCAAATTCCAATTCCCCAATGAGCCCATCCTTGAGTGGGAATGTTCTGATATGGTAGTCAAGGATAGATTCATTTCTTGTCTTAAAGCCGAAAAGTTGATTTCTAAGGTAGTGTCTCTATCATCTTGTGAGTGTTAGGTATGTTGACTCCAAAGTCCTTCCTATAGAGTCAGTTCTGGTGGTTAATGAGTTCTTTGATGTCTTTTCGGACAAGCTTCCCAGTGTTCTTCCCGAAAGGGAAGTAGGCTTTGGTATCAACCTTCTTCTCGATACTCAACCCATTTTTATTCCCCCTTGCCATATGGCCCCGACAGAGTTGAAAGAGTTGAAGGATCAATTGAGGGATTTGTTAGAGAAGGGTTTTATAAGGCCTAGTAAGTCACCCTAGGGTGCACCAGTGTTGTTTGTGAAGAAAAAAGATGGTTCTCTTAGAATATGCAATGATTACCGGTAACTTAATAGAGTCACCATAAAGAACATGTACCCTCTACCAAGTATTGATGACCTTTTTGATCAACTTCAAGGGGCTAGTCACTTCTCTAAGATTGATCTTCGGTCCGGGTATCACCAAGTGAATGTGAGGGAGTGTGACATTCCCAAGACAGCTTTTTGGACTAGGTATGGGCACTTTGAGTTTATGGTTCTGCCTATGACACCTCGTAACTCCATGCTTTTGTACCCATGTTTCAAGTCTCATTTGGTTATATTGGAGGTGTATTAGGTTCATGGGAGACTCCTAGTATCTAGACGAGTTCAAGACTTCCCTAAGAGTTGAGTTTTGGGTGATGGTTCATCCTAGAGTCAAATTTAAACAAGCATAACTTTTAGCACACTTAAAATTGGGTGGCCCACAATATGTCAAATGAAATTCCTTTGAATTATCTTTCTAATGCACTTCATTTCACGCCATTTAGAGTTGGGAGTCAAACGTTATAGCCATTTTACTGAAGACTACCAATACTGAGTTGCACTATGAGCCCACAGTTATGAATCGTAGGTCGGGGTGTGACTCATAGGTCAGGCTCATTAAAATTTTGAGAGACTTCAAAATTGAGCCTAGGGGTCATATGTGGGGTCCTATGAGTCATAGTTTTACCTAACGATCTAAAGTTTTTCATTGTATTGATAAAATACTCTCTCAAACCGTTATACTAATATTTCACTCCAAAATCAAGTGTACAAATCTCTTCCGGATCTTAAGATTTTCTTCAACCTTTAAGCCTCCATTTTCAATCTTCATCAAAGAACTTTTCCAAAGCTAACGTATGCGGGTTTCAACCATTGGGTCCTTCCCCCATGGTGCCCAATCTTCTTTCTACTTAAATTGCATGATTTAAAGTTATTTTACTGTGCATTTTGTATATTAAGAAATTTACTGCACAGTGATTTGAGTTCATGAAAGTATGATTATTTTAGCATGTTTTGAGCTCTAAATCTTAGATCTAATGTAAGATTTGATGAAGAGTTTTAATGTATATTGCTTGAGGATTTTACAAGGTGTTGATTGATGGTTTTACAATGGATTTACTTGCATGATTTTATCTCTAAATTTCATGCAAGTAAATCCATTTTACAAGGTGTTGATTGATGGTTTTACAATGGATTTACTTGCATGATTTTATCTCTAAATTTCATGGTCTTAGACCCCCATTACACACCCGCCAAGTGTTTGATTAAATATCCAGATTATGATTCTTGAATTGTTGAAGGCCTAATGCTTAGCATATGAGATATATGACTTTATGATGATGAAAGAATGATGTATGCATGATAATTTCATGATGAGCTTCTATCGTATTGCATGTTGACCATAACCATGTGGAGGGGTTAGTACCTTGATCACTATAATGGAGGGTCATGAAGTACATTAACCATGTTGAATGGTTAGTACCTTGACCACTATGATGGAGGGTGATGAAGTTCATTAACCAGTTGAGGGGTTAGTACCTTGACCACTCTGATGGAGGGTGAGAAGTCCATTTACCATGTTGAGGGCTTGGTACCTCGATCACTACCAAGGGGGTGTTAAGCCTTGGATTCCAAGAACTACTTCGCTTGGTCTATAATGATGGTCTCTCCTTACATATGTATTATGATCTATATGAGCATGAGTTTTACTAGAAGTATCTATTCATGCATATCATATTGTTATATGCTATCCATTGTCTATGTTTATGCATTTCAATTATGTTGCTTATCTCTTGTTGCATTGCATCCTACATACTTAGTACATTCAAATGTACTAACACATACTCTATGCCTACATGATGTTACCATGTAGGAACCAGAGATCCATTTGGTAATCATCCTCCTCCATACAGACCATTCAAGCTAGTTAGTGAGTCCTCTACTTTAGGGACATTGGTTTACATTCCTATGCTATGTATTAAAGACTATCTTTCCTTTTAGTATGCTTTGACTATGAGAGTGAGCCCGATTGCTTGTATTGGCCCCTGCTAAGTTCTATGTTAGAGGTATTGTTGGGCAAGATATGTATTATGCTTGAGATTTGACTCACTTATGATATCCAAGCTAATTAAATATTAGTCTCTCTCTCCCTTAGTCCCAATTTCCCCTGTTTATGTTTCTTATGATGATTTATCTTTCATCCGCAACCAAGGATGTGTGATAAGATGCTAAGAGGCTTTTTTGGGTTCCTTCGAGTTTCCCATTTGCTGGTCAAATTTGAGGTATGTGGGTTTCAACCATTGAACCTTTCAACCATGATATCCAACCTTCATTTTTATGAAAATTACATATTCCTAAGTTGTTTTACTTATGGGTATTACTTATTATGAATTATGATTACAAATCATGTTGGGGTTTTATGAAATGTTGATTGGAAACACATGTCTAGCTATTTCAAGCTTATACTATGAGATGCTTTGTTTATTGTGACTATGCATGTTTTAGGCTATGAAACTATGACCTATTATAAGATTTGATGATGGATTTCAAGGTATCTTACATGAGGGTTTTACTATGTGTTGGTGGTTTGATTTACATTAAGTTTTCTCACATTACTTCACTCTTGAATTGCATGATTATGAACTAGCATTGCCCACCCACCAAGTGTTTTATAAAATGTCTTGACAAGGATTCTTTAACTATTGATGATCTAATACATGGCTTATAAGTCAAGGGACCTTATGATGATTGAGGGATTGTTTGTATGCATTGAATACATGAAAAGTATCTATATTGTTGCAAGTCGACCATACCTTGTTAGGGTGACATGCCCAATCACCTTGTTGAGGGGGTGACATGCCTTGACTACCTCATCGGAGGGGGGGAGGGGAGGGGGTGACATGCCCATACTATCATGTCGAGGGGTATGTACCTTGACCACCTCTTCAGGGGGTGACATGCCCGTACTATCATGTTGAGGGGTATATACCTTGACCACCTCGTCGGGGGGTGACATGCCCATACTATCATGTCGAGGGGTATGTACCTTGACCACCTCTTCAGGGGGTGACATGCCCGTACTATCATGTTGAGGGGTATATACCTTGACCACCTCGTCGGGGGGTGACATGCCCATACTACCACGTCGAGGGGTATGTACCTTGACCACCTCATCGAGGGTTGACATGCTATACTACCACGTTGAGTGGTAGGTACCTCAATCACCTTCCAAGGGGGTGACATTCCTTAGATTCCTAGTAATAATTGCTTGGTCTATGATTATGGTCTTCTCCCACATATGTGTTATGTTCTATATAAGATATATGATTTACAAGCATGTTTTACTTCAAGCATTGATCATGCATCCATATTGATATTATACTCATCCATTGGTTATGATTATGCATTTTGATTATATTGGCTTATGTCTTATTGCATTGCATCCTATATACTTAGTACATTCAGACATACTAATACATACTCTATGCCTACATGATGTTACCATGTAGGAACCAGAGCTCCCCCACCCAATCTATGTTAGAGTTTTTTGTTGGAACAATTGATTTAATTATGCTATGATCTTGACTATTGAATGTTTTGTGATTGTCTAAGACTTCTCTTAGTCCCGTTTCCCTTCTTTATATCTCTTCTTGTAGATGTTTTTCTACCAGGACCAAAGATGTATGATTGATATGCTAAGAGGCTTGTTTGGGGTTCCTTTGGGTTTCCTATTCGTCGTGTCACATCTAGGCCCTAGGCTTGGGTCATGACATGAATCCCTCTTATGAATGTGAAGATGGTGAAATGACAATTCTCACCAAAAGGTAAACCCCTAGTGATAAGGATAATTCTCACATGTTGGATGCAAAGTTAGATGAGCTACTCTATATATGATGATGATGTTATGCTTTTAAGTTTATGAATAAATATGATTATGCATATGTTTTCAAATGTATTCCACGGGAATGGCATAGCACCAAAAGGGGCATTGAGGTAGGATTCGATAAGGGAATCCTAGTGTCAACCCTTTGTCTCATTAACTATGTGCCACCATAGGAGCCCTTGTAGGCTAAGCTAGTGGATCCACCTAAGCCATAATGTTTACTAATGACTCATATGCAAATGCTGATAGAGTTCTACTTGGCAAGTAGTCTCCGCATGCCAACGTAGGGTGTTATGTTGGATTCCAAGTAGTAGCTCACTTAGTCTTATACGTATGTTATAGTCTTCTCCTATATATGTATGATGATAGGATGCTATGTTTATCTCTCATGAATTATTTTATCAAAGCATCCTTGTTACAACCTAAGCCTAGGGCCTAGACGTGGCACGAAAAATGGGAACCCGAAGGAAGTCCCCAAACAAGCCTCTTATGCATACATGGCACATCCTTGGTTTCACAGAAATACAGAAGAGAAAGGTGCACATATCAAATAGTATCTATGGGAAATAGGACTAAGGGAAGTTTTCACCATACATAAAGATAATAATAGTCAAGGTCAATACATAACATCCATATCTAACAATACACTAGTATGAGTCGAGCGGGGGCCAAACATCCCCAGGGCTTACACTCAAATATAAAAGAGTGTCTAAATAGATAAGATTTAAAAAAAGCATGAAAATAAAGTGGATGTTGCCCCCGAAGTGGAGGTCTCAACAATAACAATCTTCAACGATCTGGCTAACCACCTGGAGGAGGAGGATGAAGAGAATCTTCGATTCTTACATGGTGACATCATACAAGCAAAAGTGTACGTTAGTACTTGGAATATACTAAGTATGCAGGATATAATACAACAAGAAACATAGCGATAATGATCAAGATGCATAATCAAAATCAATAGACATAAACTCAATATGAAATCTATAGTCAATGCTTTAGTTAAAACATGCATGAAGATAATCCAACTTGTATAATATATCATACATATGTGGGAGGAGACTCTAACCGACATATAAGACCAACTGAGCTACTACTTGGAATCTTAATGTTCACTCGATACAGAATGAAGGAGTGGTCTACTTGTCAAGGTAAACCAAGCTTGACCCCACATAGTGGGTAACTTGACCTAGTTGGACCGACTAGTAAAAACCCATTTAGGGAAAATAATATAAACCTATGATGGTATATAGTTAAAAGACCAAGACTTAATATAAGGACCCCTTTGATCGAGCCCCCACCTTAAGCCTCATTCGGTGCTAAGTCTAGTCCCACAGAATACTTGAAGAAATCATAAATTTAATCATAACGTGGATGACATATAAAAATATGATAACATGGCATGAGTAGCTCATTCAAATACTCGACCCCTACATATGGCATATACCTTGTTCTAGAAAACAATACATAGACTTGACCCTTATAGTAGACATCATATTACATATGAGGGTAGAGATTATAATATGCTTGACCCTTTTTAATGAGAGTTAGTATATGAGGGTAAAATAGCATCATGCTTGACCCCTATATATAGATATTTCTTACTCACAAGAGGGTAGAAATATAGGATAAGGGCTCAATAATTCACTTACAAATCATAGAAACTTTTCATGAGTTTAATACATGCTTGGGAGCCCATAATTTATCAAAACATACTTGTCTTGAAATTCATGCAATAATCATTCATTCACTAGGATTCTCATAATGTAACCTTAGTCAAATGTGGTAGGTACATGCATATGCACTTCAAACCACACAATCCAAGAGTATAAGATAAGATAGGATTAAGATCAACTCATTTAAGATATTCAAAATTAACCCACCGTTATAATAGTAAAACCCATGTTCGAGTATCATGAAAACCCCAACAATATTTTAGCATAAAACATCATTTCTTGAAGAACCCATAGAAAAGACATGTGTACAATGCATAATAATATTATCTTAAGAAAGAGTTCATGAATACCCATAAAATAATCTATATATTCATGTAGTTTGAGAAGAGGATTGCTTGGTCTTGTGGGAAGAAAGGTTCCCATAATCAAACCCACATACCTTGATGATAGGAGATAGAAAAACCTTGGGAGATGATGAGGAACTCAGAACCCTAGCTTGCACCTTTTTGCTTGTAGCCCTATAGGAATTTGAGAGTGTTTAAGAGGGTTTAGAGAATTAGGATTTTTGGAATGAGGAAGAATGAGATATACTATGGTTTTGTAAACTGATAACGGACATAGATGGGGTCAAAATGATGTAATTTGAACTTAGAAGAAAGAGGAAAGGTCAAATTTAACCCTATTAAAAATTCTGGTCGGATGGGTTTATGAAACCCCATCTACAGGCCATAGAGCACACTATGAGCCGTAGATGACCTTTTGTAAACTAAGAGTCCTGAAATTTGAGTTGCTGTAATTTGTCATGAAACCCCTACTACAGGATCTACGACTCATAAAGTAATTTATGAGTCGTATGATGAGTCATAATTCAAAATTTAGAAAGATCCAAATTTTACTAAGTCTACCAGATGCTGCGAGACTACTTTACAGACCATACTCCAAATTACGAGTCGTAAACCCCTTCGTAAATTTCAACAGTCCAATTTTTTTCAAGCTTATCTCTTATATCTCTCCTACTCCCATAAGTGGGGTTTTACAATCCTCATGCATGTCATATTGAACTTAGTTCTATTGTATATATGTATGCATCTTCTTATGAAGCTTATTATCTATTGTTGCATTACATCTCACATACTAGTACTAACCCCTCGGAAATGTCCGAAATCTTATTTTCCATATATCTAAAAATTTATTTGTTATTTTGAAAATCTGAATTCATATTCTTGTTTAGAGGGTTAAATTGAGTGGGAAATGGGTCTAGCCCGAATTTTAGAGCAACTGTATCAAAATCCAAAAATTGCAAACTATGCTATTTAGGAGGGTCCACTTTGAAAGGGCATATCTCATAATACACAAAGAACTAGGTGACCCACGACCTATTATCTGAAAGCCCTTTGAATTATCTTTCTAACACACTTCATTTCACCTCATTCCAAGTTTAGATGACGGATTTATGCCTATTTTCGTAAAACTCACCCATGCAGAAAATACAATTTCCAGTGAGCAGTCCGTTTTTGGTTAATTTTTCTTGGCTTTGGTACAAGACTTTTAAGTGTTGGGCCTAAGGATTCCCACACTTGAAAATACATATACTTAATCTTATTTCATCCTCATATCATCCTAAACATTTCCCAAAACTCACTCAAACATTTAGACTCATTGTATGGTTGTTTTAGCATATTTTGAACTTCACATCTTGGATCTAATGTTGGAATTGATGAGGGATTTTGATGTGAATGTCTTGGGGGTGTTGCAAGGTGTTGATTAAAGGTTTTACCACTAATTTTCCGCATAATTTTATCGCTAAATTGCATGCTCTTTTACCCCCAATACACACCCCCAAGGTATTTGATAAAATGTCCGGTTATGTTTTCTTGAGAAATTGAAGGTCCAAAGCATGAGATATGATATAAATGATATTATGATGATAAAATGAGGTTATATATATGATTATTCCTATATGACGTGTTGCTCTAGAGCATATGATAAATCCTATATAAAGTGATGCACAAGACCAGAGCTTATGTACATGATTTTTCCTACATGAGGTATTGCATCAGAGCTTATGATAAATCCTATATAAAGTGTTGCACTAGACCATGCCCAATCCAGAAGGGGGGATAAGAGCCCGAGTAACCATCTGAGGGGTTTATACCTCACCACCTAAGATAATTGGGGTGTGACCAACATCAACCATGTGGGGGATTAGTACTTCACCACTTAGCATGATTGGAGTGTGACCATCATCAACCAAGTTGGGGGTTTGTACTCATCAACCATGTGAGAGGTTTATACTTCAGCACCTAGGATGATTGGGGTGTGACCAACATCAACCATGTGAGGGGTTAGTACTTCTCCACCTAGGATAATTGGGGTATGACCATCATCACCGAGTTGGGGGCTTATACTCATCAACTATGTGAGGGGTTTATACTTCACCACCTAGGATGATTGGGGTGTGACCAACATCAACCATTTGAGGGGTTTATACCTCACCACCTAGGATGATTACGGTGTGACCATCATAAACCAACCAAGGTTGGAAAGCTAGATTGGTCTCTTCTTTAATTATGATATCTTATATGAGCATGATTTACTCAAGCATGCTTTACTTATGCATTGATCATACATGTCATATTGCTATATTATGCCTATTGCCTATCGTTATGCATTTTGGATTATGATGCCTATCTATTGTTGCATTGCATCCCACATACTTAGTACATTCAAACATACTAATGCATACTCTTGCCTACATGATATCACTATGTAGGGACCAGAGCTCCTCTTAAGTCTTCTTGTGGATAGATAGATTGTTCAAGTTAGCCTTTCGTGAGTCCTACATTATGGGGAATAGTCTAGTTGTATGTCTTAGGTCCCGCCATTATCTATGTAGTAGAGGTGTTGTTGGACAAAGCTATGTATTTATGCCATGAGTTGATTCTATTATCTCTTGACTCTATGTTATGACAAGTTCTCCCTTAGTCCCCTTTTCCCTTATTTTAATTCTTCAAATGTCATTTAATTGTTCCGCGACCAAGCATTATGACAAGTTCTCCCTTAGTCCCCTTTTCCCTTATCTCCATTCTTCAAATGTCATTGAATTGTTTCGCGACCAAGGATGTGTAATGATATGCTATGAGGCTTGTTTGGGGTTCCTTTGGGTTCCCTATTCGCCGGTCACGTCTAGGCCCTAGGCTTGGATTGTGACAAAGATGGTATCAGAGCACTAGGTTATTAAATCCTCAGAGTCCAACACACCGTGTTGATTAGATTCTTATTCATGGTTATGTTGTGCACCACAATTATGAGTAGGAGGCTATGAGACATTTTAGGAAATATTTCCCTTCATCGTGGTCTATGTTGTGCTTTAGAAGTGAGATAGCCCTTCCCCCTCTAACAAATCCCCTTTCCTCCTTTAGTTGATCATGTCGCTTCAAAGAGGAAGGTGAAGGAAGGTAAGTAGAAGGTATTGATTCTGATGGATCCGAGTTTCACTATTTCTTCTTTTTTCTTTTAGTTGATGGTGGGACTTCTTATGTGCCCCGAGTTGTGATGTGAACCTTTTGATATTTATCTCTTGGTTGGGTATATTATTGCTAGAAAGTTCATAGGTGTTGATCCGGGGTTGTATTGCATTAGGTCTTGCTTTGTGGTTTGTTGGAGTTGGCGTAGTGAATTTTGATGTCATATTAGGGATGAAATGGTTGCATGCATGTTGTGTCTTCATGGATAGTAGGACCCATAGATTTAGATCCTGAATCCCTAATGAGGCCGTCTTTGAGAGGGAGGTTGTTAAGCGATAGCAAGGGAGGTAGATCTATTTCATGTCTTAAGGTATAATTAGTCTCTAAGAAGTTGCATTTATCATCTTGTGAGAATTGGAGGTGTTGAAGCTAAGTTGTTTTGTTTATAGAATTATTGTTGGTGGTAAATAAGGCCTTGAATGCCCCTTTCCAATATTTTGAATTTAGGGTAGTATCTTTTGGTTTGACCAGTATGCCGGTTATGCCTATGAGTCTTATGATAAGATCTTTAGTCCCTACTCCAATAGGTTTATGGTGGTTTTAGTGATGATAATATGGTTTGTTCCCTAATGAGGTAGTGCATGTGAATCATTTGAGAGTGGTACTACAAGTTTAAGGAAGAAGGTTGGGTGCTAGTAGGTGAGATGGGAATTTTGGTGGTAAGAGGTTGCCTCTTAGGTTTTGTGGTGCCGAGTGATGGTATTAAGGTGAACCTTAAAAAGATGAAGGTGATTAGAGAATAGCCTAGACCTTTGACTTCACCAGATATTAGGAGCCTCTTGGGTTTAGTAGGCTATTGCAGGAGGTTATGAGTAGGGTGATTTGATAGGTCCGAGGGTTTCTATTTCTTGTGTTATTCCTTGGCGCTAGTAGGATTCACATGTATTTGGATTGATCCTTGATCCCTTCCAATCGAGGAGACCCAAAATTTATTTTCAAGAAAACCTACATGGATTTTACTTATTTTAATTTGGGATTTGAATATTATGATTCCCAAAATTCTATTGATATATGGGTGGTGTTTATTTGATGATTTTAATGTGATTTAAACCATTATATGAGGATTTTCTTTGGGTTTATGGAGTTATAAGTATGCATGTTCCCCTTTTGAAATCATTATGCATGAGAGATTACACTATGGATTTAAATATGGAATTAGGCTCTTTAAGCATTTTGGATGCTTGCACCATTTTGTATATTAATGGGTCATTCCTATGCATGAGTATATTAATGGGTCATATTGCTATATTATGCCTATTTCCAATGCTATCTTAACCTTCCTAAAAGACCTAAACAAGGTTCCAAAGGATAAAACTCATTATTGTCATCTAAAATACACTTCAGTTCTCTCAAAAGCCTCCATCAAGCCCCCATTCAATTTCAAGGAAACCCAAGAACAAAATTGGATTCAAAGATCTTTTCCAAGAATCCTTTCTTCCCAATCTCAATTCCAAGAAACTCTAGACCTAAGGTATGTGGGTTTCTTTCATGGGTTCCTTTCACCTGTGATATCCAACTCTTATTTTTACTTAAATTGCATAATTTAAAGTTGATTTACAAATGGGTCTTGAGTATTATGAAATTCACTGCACACTAAATTAAAGCAATGTGAAATTTTGATTGTTTGCTATGATTTGAGCTATAAATCCTTAATCTATTGTAAGATTTGAGGAGAGGTATTGATATATGTTTCTTGAGGTTGTTGCAAGGTGTTGATTTATGATTTTACAATGAATTTTCTTGCATGATTTCACCTCTATATTTCATGGTTTTATACTAGCATTACACACCCTCTAAGTATTTGATAAAATATATGGATGTGGTTTCACGAGGAGTTAAGGTCCAAAGCATGAGATATGATATGATTGACTATAGTAAATGTTTGATAAAATATCTCTATGTAGTTTCTTGAGGTGTTACAGGTCCAAAGCATGAGATATGATATGATTGTCTATATAATAATGAAATGAGCTTATGTACATATATACTCTATATATAAGTTTTGCATTAGACCATGCCTAATCCGGGGTGTCAAAGAACCCGGATAACCGAGATGGGGGGTTGTACTCATCTACCGAGGGTAGGGTTCGTACTTCTCCACCTAGGTGATGGGGTGGCATTATCGCTAATTGAGATAGGGGTTTGTACTCATCAACCAAAAGAAGGGTTCATACTTCTCCACCTAGGTGATGGGGCGTCATTATCAGTAACTGAGGTGGGGGTTTGTACTCATCAACCAAGGGGAGAGTTTGTACTTCTCCACCTAGGTGATGGGGCAGAATTATCATCAACCGAGTGAAGGGTTAGTACTTCACCACCTAAGTGATGGGGCGGCATCATCACTAACCTCAAGGGGTTTATACCTTGTAAATCTAGTTTGGTTTATTCTTCACATATGATACTTTATATGAGCATGAGTTATCTAAGCATTTTTTACTTATGCATTGTTCATATATGCCATCTTGCCATAATATGCCATTGCCTATTGCTATATATTTTGATCATGATGTCAATTTATTATTGCATTGCATCCCACATACTTAGTAGATTCAAATATACTAACACATGCTCTTGCCTACATGATATCACCATGTAGGAACCATTGCTCAAGTTGATCATCCTCCTTCTCTACGTGGCTAGTCTGTTCTATTCTAAGTTTTTTAGTGAGTCCTCCATTTTAGGGACCTTAGTTTATGTTGCTGTTATCTATGTATTGAGGCATTATCTTTTGTTCTATTGACTATGAGGGTGAGCCTGTAGCTTTGTTTTGGCCCCCGCTCTATCTGTGTATTTAGAGGTGTTTGGTAGAGAAGTTGTGTGTTTATGATATGAGTTTTGACTCTTTATCTTTGATGTTGATGTTTCGACAAGCTATTTCTTAGCCCCTTGTTCCTTTTTGCTTACTTTAGGCCTTTTATATGCTTCCGTGACCAAGGATGTGGAATGACAAGTTAAGAGGGTTGATTGGGGTTTCTTTAGGTTCTCCATTCATTGTGTGACGTCAAGGCCCTAGGCTTGGGTCGTGACAAACTTGGTATCAGAGCACTAAGTTGATAGAGCCTCAGAGTCTAAATCAACACATTGATTAAAGTCCTATTCAAGGTTGTGAAGCACGCCATGACTATGAATAAGAGGCTACGAGATGTTCTAGGAAATTTTTCACTTCTTCATGATCTATGTCGTGCGATAAAGTTAGGTCTTCTAGGGCTTATTGCTAACCCATAACCGTTACATTATAGGATATGTCTCAAGCTACTCAAGATGATGCTACGATGAATACAGAGATTTGTGATGCTCTCTGAAAGGTGGGAAAAGTGAAGGCAAAATAGGCAACTCAGCTCGGTTAACAAGTGGTTACTCCTGAGACTTCTAGTGGTGAGAGGGAAGGTAGTGAGACCAAGAGGGCCCGTAATGTTAGAATGTTCCAAAGCTCTAAGGAGAAAGATAGAGGTGGTGTGTTGCCTTATGTTACATGCCTAAAATATGATAAAGGCCATGATGGCCCATTCTTAAGTGGTACCAATGCTTGTTATGGGTGTAGTAAAGTGGGTCACAAGCTAAAGGATTGTCTGCATATTCGAAGAAAGCTTAGGTGGTCGACCTTTAGATCAAGATGGTCGTGTTGATCAAGTGGCTCAAGGAGAGGATGAGATGCCCGATGCTATTATTGGTAAGTTAAAGTTTTTTTGGCTTTGTTGTGCAATTATTGTTAGGTCCAGCATGCCATTATTTCTTCTCTATTCTTTTGGTTGCTAGTGGGGCTTCTTGTGTGCCCAAGGTGTTACGTGGATCTTTGGTGACTATTCTTTTATTGGGTGTATTGTTGCTAGAAGGTTTATAGGTATTAATCCAGGTTTGTATTGCATTAGGTCTTGCTTTGTGGTTTGTTGGAATTGACATAGTGGATTTTGATGTCATTATAGGAATAATGGTTACATGCATATTGTGTCTTCATGGACGGTAGGACCCATAGAGATTGCTTCTGATTCCTTGATGAGCTCGTACTTAGTGGGAGGTTGTTGAATGGTAGCAAGGGAGGTAGGTCCATTTCTTGTATTAAGGTACAATTTGGTTCCAATGGGTTAAATTTGCTATCTTGTGAGGAATGGAGGTGTTGATTCTGAGATGATTTGTCTATAGAATTATTATTGATGGTAGATGAGGCTTTGAATGTCCTTTTTGATATATTTAATTTTGGGGTCGTGTCCTTAGGTTTGACTAGCACACTGGGTATGCCTATAATTCTCATGAGTAAGATCTTTAGTCTTTACTCTAATAGCTTATAGTGGTTTTCGTGATGATATGATGGTTCATTTCCCTAATGAGGTAGTGCATGTGAATTTATGAGGGTAGAACTAAAAAGTTTGGGGGAGGAAGCTGTATGCTAAATGGGAGGAATCTGAGTTTGATTGCAAAAGGTTGCCTTCCTAGGATATGCGGTGCTTGGTGATGTTATTAAGGTGGACTTAAGTTAGACAAAGTTGATTAGAGATTAGCCTAGACCTTGACTTCATCAGATATTAGGAGCTTCTTGGGTTTAGTAGGCTATTACCAGAGTTTATGAATAGGTTCTCTTCTATTGCTTCTCCTACGACTTAATTGACCCTAAGTAAGGCTAATGCGGGCCTAGTGTGCTATTACCAGAGTTTGTGAATAAGTTCTCTTATATTGCTTCTCCTATGACTTAGTTGACCCTATGTAATGCCAATGTTGTGATCGACATTTGAGTAGGATGATTTGATAGGTCCAGGAGTTGCTATTTCATGTTTTATTCCTTGTTGCTAGTAGGATTCATGTGTATGTGGGTTGATCCTTGATTCCTTCCTATAAAGGAGGCCCAAAATTATTTTCAAGTAAACCTACACAGATTTTGCTTACTTTAATTTGGGGTTTTGAATATTATGATTCCTAAAATTCTATTATTGTATAGGTGGTGTTTTGTTTGATGATGTTAATGTGATTTAAGCCATTATATGAGGATTTACTTTGGGTTTATGAAGTTATAGGTATGCATGTTCCCTTTTTGAATGATTTATGCATGAGAGATTACACTATGGATTTAAATATTGAATTAATTATGTTTTCACTTCAACTTCATACTATAAATGTTGATTTTAAATGGAGTCTTAATTATCTATGTCATTTCCTTATTGTTCATAGCATATGCATTTATGTACATGGATTATGTTGAGAAATTATCTTATAGGTTAAGCCCAATTTTGTTGGTATGATTTTGATAAAATATTGGTTATGAATATATAGTGATCATAGATATATCTATTGATTATAGCTCAAAGTGGATGCTTGGACTATTTTGTATATGAATGGGCTATTCCTATGCTTGAGTATTATGACTATGAAATTACAATTTTAGCACTTGAGCTTAAGTATGAATTATTATGAATGGTGTTTGGCTTTTAAACCTAATTGTGCATTGAAATGATTTGGAAATTGACTATTGCCTCTTTGAAAGTATATGAGCACTAAGTTGATAGAGCCTCAGAGTCTAAATCAACACATTGATTAAAGTCCTATTCTTGACTATTGCCTCTTTGAAAGTATATGCATGCATCTTATAAGTATTTTTGTGGGATGACGACTTAGCTTGTTGTGTTGGGGGACTTGGGGTAGTTTGGGCTACTTGCATAGCATGTTTCTAATGAGCGTAGAACTCATAAGGTTGGAATATGATGGGTAAGGATGGTCGATCTATTTGGTCAACTATAATGAGTTAGTCACTACTCTAAGATTGATCTTTGGTTGGGGTTTTATCCCCAAGAGAGGATGAGGGTAGGTGATATCCCTAAGTGTCCTTTTCGGACTAGGAGTGAGCATTTTGAATATCAGTGGGGTTATTTGGTTGGCTTATATATTGGTTGTGTTTATGTGTTTCATGAATAGGGTTTTAAAACCCTATCTTGGATGTTTGTGGTGGTTTCTAGTGATAAGGTATTGATTTATTTAGAGCTTTTGAATCATTTGAGGGATTGGTTGCTAAATATGATAGGTGTGAGTTGAGGATAACAAGAAGGTTGTGAGAACTCCTTAGGGATTATGGTATGAGTGTGCATTTGTTTTTTCGGTAAGTCTAGTGTTGTGGTTAGTGCTTTAGTAGCCTAGTATGTGGATAGTGGTGTTAAAGAGATGCCTAGTAGAGTCCATCAGTCGGCTAGATAGAGAGTTAGGTTGAAGGAAGTTGAGAATGGTAGTATAGTGTTCTTGATGGTTCCAAATCTTCTCGGATTAAGAGGATAAGATTATGCAAGGCCTTGATTTCTGCCTTATTAGAGTTGGAACTTTTGGGTGAGAGAATGACAGAGTTGAGGTTGTCTCCCAAGAGGGAGATGGTGGTTGTGGTACCAAGTGGGTTAGGTGTATTTCAGATTGACAATGGTGTTAAGGATTGTGAGTCCTTATAAAGTGTAGAGGAAGGTTAGTAAGGTTGAATAAGTTTGGGGATTTTTCCATAGATGTAGATAAGGTTGGTCCGGTTCTTCATGCTTCTAGGTGGATGGGATGTGTTGGTGACTCTAGTGCTATAACACTCCTTGAAATTATGGGTGATATGGAGGACAAGTTGGCTTAAAGGACTAGAGTTGTTGGATGGATGAGTGGAGAAGCTGATTGATGAGGTTGTGGTGTTGAAAGACCATCAAGTCAAAGGTGTCTCCAAGGAAGCCAAAGTGGTCATATGGGGGGAGGGAGGGCGAAATTCGTAGCTCGTTCACTCTAATCAAGCCTATGACAGTGACTAGGTTCTTCATGTGATTTCAAATCCTGTGTTCCAGCCCCATGTCATTCATAAGCATTCATGTTTAATTTGGCAAATTTATGATGAATTTACACTTATGTTGAGATCTTGAAAACAGTGTTTTAATATAATGTTGCATTCTTGTTAAGGCTGATTTGCTGATGATCACTCTTGTCTTATATGTTTTTTTTACAATTAGGGATGAATGTTTCCAAGGGGGAGATATTGTGATACCTCGTAACTTTATGCTCTTGTATATTCATGTTTCAAGCCTCATTTGGTAAGATTGGGAGTGTATTAGGTTCATGGGAGACTCCTAGTACCTACATGAGTTCAAGACTTCCCTAAAAGTTGAGTTTTGGGTGATGGTCCATGCAAGGGGATTTCACACGGGCAGTGGTGGCTTGTTAGGGTCGTGTGAGGCATATGAGGGTGGAAAAAATATTTTGAGCCTAAGGCATGGACCACAGCCTACAACACAGGTCCTGAGGCTTACCACTGGTCGTGAGGAGGGGTGTGAATGTGAGTAAGGAAGACTAGGTATACGTGGAGGTGAGTTTGAGGCTAAGGCATGGACCACTACAACTCACACAGGTCATGGTATATGGCACGGGTCATGGGATGTGGCATGGGTATAAGTGTTACATTAGACCATGCCCAATTCGGGGAGTCTAAGAACTCAGATAACCAAGATGGGGGTTTATGCTCATCAACCAAGGTAAGGGTTCGTACTTCTCCACCTAGGTAATGGGTTGGCATTATCATTAATCGATATGGGGGTTTGTACTCATCAACTGAGGGAAGGGTTTGTACTTCTCCACCTAGGTAATGGGTTGGCATTATCATTAATCGATATGGGGGTTTGTACTCATCAACTGAGGGAAGGGTTTGTACTTCTCCACCTAGGTGATGGGGCGGCATTATAGCTAACCTAGATAGGGGTTTATAGTCATCAGTCGAGGGAAGGGTTCATACTTCTCCACCTAGGTGAATGGGCGGCATTATCACTAACCAAGTGAAGGGTTAGTACTTCACCACCTAAGTGATGGAGCGGCATCATCACTAAACTCAAGGGGTTTATACCTTGGAAATCTAGCATTGTCTATTTTTCACATATGGTACTTTATATGGGCATAAGTTATTTAAGCATTTTTACTTATGCATTGTTCATACATGCCATCTTGCTATAATATGCTCTTTGCCTATTGCTGTGCATTTTGATCATGATGTCAATTTCTTGTTGTATTGTATCCCACATAATTAGTACATTCAAATATACTAATGCATATTATTACCTACATGATATCACCATGTAGGAATCGGTGCTCAAGTTGATCATCCTCCTCCTTCACGTGGCTAGTCGATACTATTCTAAGTTTGTTGGTGAGTCCTCTATTTCGGGGACCTTAGTTTATGTTGCTATTATCTATGTATAGAGACACTATCTTATGTTCTATTGACTATGAGGGTGAGCCCGATAGCTTTGTCTTGTCCCCCGCTCTATCTATGTATTTAGAAATGTTTGTTGGACAAATTGTGTATTTATCGTATGAGCTTTGACTCCTTGTCTTTGATGTTGATGTTTTGACAAGCTATCCCTTAGCCCCATGTTCCTTTTTGCTTACTTTATGCCTTTTATATGCTTCTGTGAGCAAGGATGTGTAATGATAAGTTAAGAGGCTTGATTGGGATTCCTTCGAGTTCTCCATTCGCCGTGTTACGTCTAGGCCCTAGGCTTTGGTCATGACAAACTTGGTTTCAGAGCACTAGGTTAATAGATCCTCAGAGTCCAACACACCGTGTCGATTAGATTCCTATTCATGGTTGTGAAGCGCGCCATGACTATGAATAGGAGGCTATGAGATGTCCTAGGAAATGTTTCACTTCTTCATAATCCATGTCATGCGATAAAGTTAGGTCTCCTAGAGCTTATTGCTAACCCCTAACCGTTACATTATAGGATATGTATTAAACTACTAAGTATGATGCTATGATGAATACAGAGATTTGCGATGCTCTATGGAAGGTGGCCAAAGCGACAGCAAAATTCCCAACTCACCTCAGTCAATAAGTGGGTGCTCCCGAGACTTCTAGTAGTGAGAGGGGAGGTAGTGAGGCCAAGAGGACCCGTAATGTGTGTAAGTTCCAAATCAAAGATGAGTGATAGAGGTGTTGTGGTGCCTTATGCTATGTACCCAAAATGTGATGGAGGCCATGATGGTTCATGCTTGAGAGGTACCTATCATGCCCAAAGTCCCATTAAGGTGGACTGGCACTTATTACCGATAAGGCTCAGGAGAACCAACCTGTATCCATGCACTATATATACATAATATAAGGGATTTCTGAATTCAACATTCCTTTAAGAAAGTAAATAGTAATAACAAGCCAAAAGGAAATGTATATGGCTAGGCCGTTGGGGCCACGGTGCCTAAAGTACGAGACATGACCACACTTTAATTTACATAGTCTACAAAGGCTCTAGATAAGGAAAAGTATCTGATCAGGGTCGGATAGGCAACGCCTCGACTAACTATACAACAAAAAAATATAAGTTCTAGACACACAAAGCTCCAAAGCAACATGGAGCTTGGTAACACCAGCTGGATATCCTATACTCCTACTGGGGAGATCAACTAGCACTTGTACCTGTAGCATGAAATTCAGGTCCTCCGTAAGGGGTGTCAGTATAAGATAATATACTGAATATGTAAGGCAGGAAATATTGTATATGAAGTAACAACTCAAATTTTATTATATATGAAGGTAAAAAACCATACTAAACACATAAGTATTCTTACTTACCTTTACCCTCAAGGTTTAAGGCTTCTCCAAGAACCCTAAAAGTCTCCCTGTGGCTGCTTTGCAAGGCTAAGAAAGAGTAGAGAGAAAACTTCTGAAAGCTGATTTTTTTTTTCCAAGTTAGGAATGATTTAAAGGTGCTACTTGGAAGACCTTTTTAAAGGAGCCTTTGGCCAACTTTCTTGTGTGGTTAAAACCTCATATTATTAAGGTAGTGATGCAACAGCTTGACCCTTTCAGTTGGGCCTAAATGGTTTTAAAGTTGATGGGCCTTGGGTGCCCATTTTACTAATTTCTCTTCACTTAGTTTGGGCCTAAATAGTCAAGTGGGTTTTGATGTTCTTGGGCCCTTTTTATATTCTTCTTGGGCTTACAATACACTTTATTTATGATGTTAAAACACGGGCTAAAGTTACACCCTTAACATGGACTTTATCCATATTGGACTTGGACAGATTTAGTGTCTGGCCTCGTCTCCGTCTAGCTAACAAGTTTAAGCTAAGCAAGTAGGTGAGTCACTTGCTAGCTTCCTAAGTCTTGCAAGCACCTCAATTCTCTCACTTTTTTTAGGGTCGTGATCTCCTCAATTTGACATAAAACTTGTATAGACTTGATCCTCTTAAGCGTTAGATGCACATATTGCCCTCTAATATGAGATTTAAGCACTTTTAAAAATGAGCGCTAATTTGACCAAACCATATCATGTTTCATTTGCGTAGAACTAGTACATGTCAGATGTGGGGTTTTACAGTACCAATTCTTATTATGCGTGTATCAAAGTGGGTTACAAGCTAAAGGATCATCCATATATTCGAAGGAAGCGTAAGGGTGGCCGATCTTTAGATCAAGGTGGTCGTGTTGATCAAGTGGCTCAAGGAGGGGATGAGATGTCCGATGCTATTACTGGTAAGTTGAATTTTTCTGGCTTTGTTGTGCATGTATTGTTAGGTCCGGCGTGCCACTATTCTCTATTCTTTTTATTGCTAATGGGGCTTCCTATATGCCCAAGGTGTTTTGTGGATCTTTTGTGTCTATTCATTTGTAAGGTGTATTGTTGCTAGAAGTTTATAGGTGTTGATCCAGGTTTGTATTACATTAGATCTTGATTTTTGTGGTTTATTGGAATTGGCATGGTGGATTTGGATGTCATTATAGGAATGGAATGGTTGCTTATATGTTTTTTCTTCAGGGATAGTAGGACGCATAGAGATAGCTCCCAATTCCCTGATCAACCCATCTTTAAGTAGGAGGTTGTTGAATGGTAGCAAGAGAGGTAGGTCCATTTCTTGTATTAAGGTACAATTGGGTTCCAAGGGGTTAAATTTGCTATCTTGTAAGAAATGGAGGTGTTGAACCTGTGATATTTTGTCTATAGAATTATTTTTGGTGGTGGATAAGTCTTTGAATATCCTTTCTGATATTTTGAATTTTGGAGTAGTGTCTTTTGGTTTGACTAGTACACCGTGTATGCCTATAAATCTCATGAGTAGAATCTTTAGTCCATACTCTAATAGGTTTATAGTGGTTTCGGTGATGATATGATGGTTCGTTTCCCTAATGAGGTAGTGTATGTGAGTCTTTGAGGGTAGAGCTACAGAGTTTGGGGGAAGAAGTTATATGCTAAATGGGAGGAATGTCAGTTTGGTTGCAAGAGGTTGCCTTCCTAAGACATGCGGTGCCAGGTGATGGTATTAAGGTGGACCTTAGTAAGACAAAGTTGATTAGAGATTAGCCTAGACCTTGACTTCATCGGATATTAGGAGCTTCTTGGGCTTAGTGGGCTATTACTGGAGTTTGTGAATAAGTTCTCTTTTATTGCTTCTCCTATGACTTAGTTGACCCTAAGTAAGGCCAATGTTGTGACCGACATTTTGAGTAAGATGATTTGATAGCTCCGGGTGTTGCATAAGTGCTACAAGATCTTGTGCATTGGAACCCATAGTTATGGACCCGAATTCATTAGCCTTGTGTTATTCCTTGGTGCTAGTAGGATTCATGTGTTTGTAGGTTGATCCTTGATTCCTTCCGATCAAGAATACCCAAAATTATTTTCAAGAAAACCTACATGAATTTTTCTTACTTTAATTTGGGGTTTTGAATATTATCATTCCTAAAACTCTATTGATGTATGGCTGGTGATTATTTGATGATTTTAGTGTGATTTAAGCATTATATGAGGATTTACGTTGGGTTTATGAAGTTATAGGTATGCATTTTCCCTTTTTGAATGATTTATGCATGAGAAATTACACTATGAATTTAAATATGGAATTAATTATGTTTTCACTTCAACTTTGTAATATAAATGTTGATTTTAAATGGAATCTTAATTAAATATGTCATTTCCTCATTGTTCATAGCATATGCATTTATGTACACGAATTATTTTGAGAAATGACGTTATAGGTTAAGCCCAATTTTGTTTTATGGTATGATTTTGATAAAATGTTGGTTATGATAATGTTGTGATCACATATATGTCTATTGATTATGTCTTTTTGAGTATTTTGGGAGCTTGCGCTATTTTGTATATGAATGGGCTATTCCTATGCATGAGTACTATAACTATGAAATTATGACTTTGGCACTTGTGCCTAAGTATGAATTTTTATGAATGGAATTTGGCTTTTAAGCCCAATTGTGCATTGAAATTATTTGGAAAGTGACTATGGCCTCTTTGAAAGTATGTACATGCATATTATAAGTATTCTTGTGGGATGATGACTTAGCTTGTGGTGTTGGGGGTCTTGGGGTAGTTTAGGCTACTTACATAGCTTGTTTCTAATTAGTGTAGAACTTGTAAGGTTGTAATATGATGGGTATGGATGGTTGATCTTTGGTTGGGGTTTTTTCCATAAGTAAGGATGAGGGTAGGTGATATCCCTAAGTGTCCTTTTCGGACTAGAAGTGTGCATTTTGAATATTGGTGGGGTTGTTTGTTGGCTTATGCATCGGTTATGTTTATGGGTTTCATGAATAGAGTCTTAAAACCCTACCATGGTATATTTATAGTGGTTTCTAGTGATAAGGTATTAATTTATTTAGAGCTTGTGAATCATTTGAGGGATTGGTTGCTAAATATGATTGTGTGAGTTGAGGATAACAAGAAGGTAGTTAGAATTCCATAGGGATTATGGTATGAGCATGCATTGGTTTTTCCAGTAAGGCTAGTGTTATGGTTGGTGCTCTAGGTAGCCTAGTGTGTGTGGATAATGGTGGTAAAGAGATGCCTAGTATAGTCCATCGGTCAGCTAGATAGGGAGTTAGGTTGAAGGAAGTTGAGAATGGTAGTATAGTGTTCTTGATGGTTCCAAATCTTCTTGGGTTAAGAGGACAAGATTAGGCAAGGCCTTGATTTTCACTTTATTAGAGTTGGATGTTTTCGGTGAGAGAATAATAGAGTGGAGGTTGTCTCCCAAGGGGGAGATGACGGTTGTAGTACCAAGTGGGTTAGGTGTATTTAAGATTAACAATGGAGTTAACGATTGTGAGTCCTTATAGAGTGTAAAGGGAGGTTAGTAAGGTTGAATAAGTTTGGGGATTTGCCTATGGATGTAGATATGGTTAGTCCAGTTCTTTATGCTTCTAGGTAGATGGGATGTGTTGGTGACTCTAGTGCCATAGCACTCCTTGAAATTGTGGTTGATATGGAGGACAAGTTAGCTTAAAGGAACATTGCGGTGGAGGTGTTGGATGGATGAGTGGAGATGTTGATTGATGAGGATGTGGTGTTGAAAGGATCATCAAGTCAAAGGTGATTCCAAGGAAACCAATGTGGTCTTATGGGCTGCTGTAATTCGTACCTCGTTCACTCTAAGTAGGCCTAAGATAGCAACTAGGTTCTTCATGTGATTTCAAGTCTTGTGTTCCAGCCCCATGTCATTCATATGAATTCATGTTCAAGTTGGCAAATTTATGATGAATTTACACTTATGTTGAGAACTTGAAAATGGTGTTTTAATGTAATGTTGTATTCTTGTAAGGGCTGATTTGTTGATGATCACTCATGTCTTGTATGTTTCTTTTACATTCGGGGATGAATATTTCCAAGGAGGGAAATTGTGAAACCCCATAACTTTATGCTCTTATATATCCATGTTTCAAGCCTTTTATGGTAAGGTTGGGGGTGTATTAGGTTCATGGGAGACTCGTAGTACCTAACCGAGTTGAAAACTTCCCTAAAGTTGAGTTTTGAGTGATGGTCCATGCAAGGGTCAACTTTAAACTAGCATAATTTTTAGCACATTTGGAACTGGGTGGCCCACGTCATGTCAAATGAATGCCCTTCGAGTTAGCTTCGCAACACACTTATTTTCACCTCATTCCAAGGTCAGATGAGGGATTTATGATTGTTTTCGTAAGACCTTCCCGTGTAGTGATGTCACATGGGCACCTATATGGGCAGTGGTGGCTTATACGGGTTGTGTGAGGCATGTGAGGCTCGGAATAACCATTTTTATCCTTAGGCATGGAACACAACCAGTGGCACGGGTCGTGAGGCTTGCCATTGGTTGTGAGGAGGGGCGTGAAGGTGAGTAAGGGTGGCTTGGTATGCGTGGAGGTGAGTTTAAGGCAAACGCATGGACCAGGACCACCCACATGGGTTGTGGCAGGTGGCACGAGTCGTGGCCCTTGGCTTGGAGCCTAAGAAACATTTTCCAGCACCAAGTATGGTGCCACGAGCCTTCACACGGGCCATGAGGCTCCACACGACCGGTGGAGGCCTCCGTGGTCATGATGAGACATCTTTTTCCAATCAATTTCCAACTTCAATTTTTGGACTAAGTACCTTGTCACAGGCACTCCACACAACTTGTGGAGTGAAACATGACCCATGGGACCTTCCATAGGGTACAAGTTTGCCAATTTTTCCATCAGTTGGACTAAGTACCTTGTCACGGGCTTTCCACACGACCTGTGGGACCTTTTATGGGGCAACACTTTGCCAAATTTTCCATCCATCCACTCATGGCGTCTTCGTAAATTTTAATTACTCTAATGTCCTTTTTAGATTTCCAATGCTATCTTAACCTTCCTAAAAGACCTAAACAAGGTTCCAAAGGATCCAAATTATTGCTCTCATCTCAAATACACTCTCAGTTCTCTCAAACGCCTCCATCAAGCCCCAATTCAATTTCAAGAAAACCCAAGAACAGGATTGGATTCGAAGATCTTTTCCAAGCCTCCATTATTCCCAATCTCAATTCCAAGCAACTCTAGCCCTAAGGTATGTGGGTTTCTTTCATGGGTTCACTTCACCCATGATACCCAACCCTCCTTTTACTTAAATTGCATGATTTAAAGTTGATTTACAAATGGGTCTTGGATATTATGAAATTCACTGCACACTATGTTAAAGCTATGTGAAATTGTGACTATTTTGCTACGTTTTGATCTATAAATCTTTGATTTATTGTAAGAGTATTACGAAATTCACTTCATACTAAGTTAAAGATATGTGAAATTGTGATTGTTTGCTATGTTTTGAGCTATAAACCCTTGATCTAAATATGGCTGACTATATGATGATGAAATGAGCTTATGTACATGATATACTCTATATATAAGTGTTGCATTAGACCATGCCCAATCCGGGGGGTCTAAGAACCTGGATAACAGAGATGGGGGTTTGTACTCTTACTCTATATATAAGTGTTGCATTAGACCATGCCCAATTCGGGGGGGTCTAAGAACCTCGATAACCAAGATGGGGGTTTGTACTCATCAACTGAGGGAAGGGTTCGTACTTCTCCAGCTATGTGATAGGGCAGTATTATCACTATCCGAGATGGGGCTTTGTACTCATCAACTAATGAAAGGGTTCATACATCTCAACCTAGGTAATGGGGTAGCCTTATCACTAACCTAGATAGGGTTTGTACTCATTAACCGAGGGAGGGGTTCGTACTTCTCCACCTACGTGATGGGGCGACATTATCACCAACCGAGTGAAGGGTTAGTACTTTACCACCTAAGTGAGGGGGTGGCATCATCACTAACCTTAAGGGGTTTATACCTTGGAAATCTAGCTTGGTCTATTCTTCACATATGATACTTTATATAAGCATGAGTTATTTAAGCATGTTTTACTTATGCATTGTTCATACATGTCATCTTGCTATAATATGCTCATTGCCTATTGCTATGCATTTTGATCATTAGGTTGACTTTTTGTTGCATTGCATCACACGTACTTAGTACATTCAAATATACTAACACATACTCTTGCCTACATGATATCACTATGTAGGAACTGGTGCTTAAGTTCATCATCCTCCTCCTTCACGTGGATAGTCGATATTATTCCAAGTTTGTTGGTGAGTCCTCCATTTTGGGGTTCTTAGTCTATGTTTCTATTATCTATGTATTGAGATACTATCTTATGTTCTACTGACTATGAGGGTGAGCCCGGTAGCTGTGTCTTGGCCCCCGCTCTATCTATGTATTTAATGATGGTTGTTGGACAAGTGTATATTTATGATATAGGCTATGACTCCTTGTCTTTGACAAGCTATCCCTTAGCCCCTTGTTCCTTTTTTCTTACTTTATGCCTTTTATATGCTTCTGCGATCAAGGATGTGTAATGAAAAGTTAAGAGGCTTGATTAGGGTTCCTTCAGGTTCTCCGTTCATCGTGTCACGTCTAGGCCCTAGGCTTGGTTCGTGACAAATTAATTTTGAGATATATGGAAATTAAGATTATGAGAATTCCAAAGCACATTTTGGGGTATTTTAATATCTCTCCTTGGGAACATTCATCCCCAAATGTCAAAGAAACATGCATAAGAGAAGTAATCATGAAGATTTCAACCCGACAATAATACAACAAATACATTTAAGCATCAGTTTCACATACCTCAACATGAATGTTAAAAATCACCATAAATTTGTTAACATAAACATGAATGCATGCAAAATGAAATAAGGGTTGAAACTTAAAACTTAAGATCATATAGGGGACTTAAATTAGTACCTTCGACTTGAGTAGAGTGGAAGAGACATGGGTATTGCTTTTTCTTGTCTGGCTCAGCTTCCCATGAGCCTAAGAAACATTTACTCTCCTCAAAACTTTATAAGGACCTATAAACCTTAGGCTTAATTTCCATTTCTTGGCAAACCAGACCATACCCTTCATGGGTGAGACTTTTAAGTAAATCTAATCGTCAACGTTAAACTCAAGACCTCTTCTCCTTACATTGGAGTAGGACTTTTTTCTACTTTGGGTTGTTATCAATCTCTCCCTTATCAACCTTACCTTCTCCAAGGCCTCCATGACTAAATATGGACCTAGCAAAGCCATCTTCCCCACTTTAGACTGCTCAACTGGGGATCTACAATGCATACCAAATAAAGCTTCAAAAAGGGAGCCATACAAATGCTTGAGTGGTAGCTATTGTTGTAAGCAAACACAATAAGTGGAATATGTTCAACCCTACTACCCTTAAACTCCAAAACACAAGCTCTAAGCATATCCTCAATAGTTTGGATAATCCTCTCGGCTTGGCCATCCATTTAAGGATGAAAAGTCATGCTAAGCTTAACCTTGGTACCATGACCTCTTTGGAAGGACATCCAAAAGTGAGAAGTGAATTGAGCACCACGAT
>DF363081.1:39740-58187 GCA_000787875.1 Solanum virginianum
CTCTCTCCCATTGGCCCCATGCTCTATTGGCACCCGACACCACATGCCCTAGAAAAGCAACCTCTTTCAACCAAAACTCACATTTTTCATAATTAGCAAACAACTATTCCTATCTCACGATTTGCAACACCAACCTTAAGTGATTCACATGCTCTACCTCCCTCGGGGAATAAATCAGTATATCATCAATAAAGACCACTACAAACATGTCAAGGTAGGTTTAAAGACTCTATTCATGAGAACCATAAATATAGCCAGTGCATTAGTCAACCCAAAGGACATTACCACAAACTTAAAGTTCCCATACCTAGTTTGAAAGGTCGTATTGGGAATATCACACTCTCTCCCCTTCACTTGGTGGTATCCGAACTGAAGATCTATCTTAGAAAAGTGACTAGCCCCTTGTAGTTGATCAAAACTGCCATCAATCCTGGTAGAGGGTACTTATTCTTTATGGTAACCCTATTAAGTTACCAGTAATCAATGTACATTATAAAAGAACCATCCATTTTCTTCATAAATAACACTGGTGCATCCTAAGGTGGTTTACTAAGCCTTATGAAACCCTTCTCCAACAGATCCCTCAATTAATCCTTTAACTCCTTCAATTCCGCTGGGGCCATACGGTAAGGGGGAATGGAAATGGGTTGAGTATCAGGAAGGAGGTCTATACCAAAGTCTATTTCCCTTTCGGGAGGAACAGTGGGAAGCTCATCGAGAAAGACATCAAGAAACTCATTAACCACTAGAACCGTCTCAATAAGAAGGACTTCAGACTTAACATCCCTAAACCTCAAAAGATGATAAAAGTAACCTTTACAAATCAACCTTTGGGCTTTAAGACAAGAAATGAATCTATCCTTGACCACAACATCACAACTTTCCCACTCAAGGACAGGCTCATTAGGGAATTGGAATTTAACCTTATGGATTCTATAATCAATAGAAGTATAATATGCATGCAACCAATCCATGCCAAGAATGACATCAAAATATACCATATCTAATTCAACAAAATCACAAGGCAATACTTTATGCAATAGGGACACAGGACAATTTTTATTGACTCTTTTAGCAACAATGGACTCACCAATAGGGATGGACACTTCATACAATACACAAGAAAATTCGGGACTAATATGAAGCTTTTTGGCAACAGAAGGAGTAATGAAAGAAAGAGTGACACCCGTATCTATTAATGTATACATATCAAAATAAAAAAGCTTTAACATAACCATGATGACATCGGGCACCTTACCCACTATTACGACCCAAAATAGGGCCTAGACGTGATACTATGAATGGGGAACCCAAAGGGACCCCAAACAAGCCTCTTAGCATATCATACACATATCCTTAGTTGCAGAAACAAGATAAACAACAAGAGAAAACATAAACAAGGGAAATAGGGACTAAGGGGGAGAATTTAATCCTTAAATAACATAGATGAGTCAAAACCCAAGCATAATACATAACTTGTCCAACAATACCTCTAGACATAGAACTTAGCGGGGGCCAAAACAAGTAGCCGGGCTCACTCTCATAGTAATGACCACAAGAATTCCAAAATATACAAGATATAGTCTAAGCATAAGCATGAAAGAAGATAGATATTGTCCCCGGACATGAGGACTCACTAAAGATAACTTGAACAATCTATCTTGCCACGTGAAGGAGAAACAATTGAAGCTTTGATTCCTACATGGTAGTATCGTTGGAATCCAAGGTAGACCACCCCTTAGAAGTAATTGAGGTACCAACCCCTCCGTTGGTTGATAGCTTACCACCCCCATCCGAGGTGATTAAGGTACCAACCCCTCAATATGTTGACTGACATGACCACCCTCCACCGGGAATAATTGAGATACCAACCCCTTAATTGGTTGACGAACATGAACACCCTCCATCGGAATTGATTGAGGTACCAACCCCCCATTAGTTGATGGCTTACCACCCCCATCCGAGGCGATTGAGGCATCACCCCTCAATTGGCTATGGTCAACTCACCACAAAATAGATACTTCTCATGAAATCAACACATATATACAATCCATTCATCATCATAAAGTCATTCAGCTCATATACTATGCATTAGGCCTTCAACAACTCAGGAAACATAATCTGGACATTTTATCAAACACTTGGCGAGTGTGTAATGCTAGTATAAAACTATGCAATTCAACAGTGAAATCATGCAAGTAGATTCAATGTAAAACCACCTACCAATACTTGGTAGTACCCTCAAGCAATATACATTAAAACACTTCATTAAATCTCAAGATAGATCAAAGATTCATAGCTCAAAACATGCTTAAATAGTCACACTTTTACAAAACCCCAACATAGTTCGTAATCAAATTCATAATATAAGACCCATAAGTAAAATCAACTTAGAAACAAGTAATTTAGGTAAAAAAAGAAGCTTATCGAATCCTAACATAGTTCATAGTCAAATTCATAATAAGAAGTACCCATAGATAAATGAGCTTGAAAACATGTCATTTGCATAAAACGAAAGGTTGGGCACCATGGGTGAAAGGACCTAATTGTTGAAACCCACATACCTCAACTTTGGAGAATTCCTTGATGAAGATGGACATGAGAACTTTAAGGTTGAGTGATTTCCTTAAGATTTAGAATGAGATTTGGCACTTGAATTTTGAGTAAAATATTTGTCTAAGTGTTTGAGAGAGTATTGGAGAATGTCTTGTATGATATGAAGGTGAAATATTGATAAATATAGGTATTTTCACGTATGGGAAGACTTGGGCCCAAGACCCAAAAGCCTTAGACTGAACTAAGTAAATTGGATAATTTTAACACTGAGGCGTGCCCCTTGAGCGTCACGCCTTGGAAATCGCCCACTTTGGAATATCAAATTTTGATACGATTGCTCAATAATCAAGGTTAGACCCTTTTCCCAATCAATTTTTCCCCTGATCAAGAATATGAAGTCGATTTTTTATATCATGCATGGAATTTGAGATATATGAAAATTACAATTATGGGCACTTTCGAGACAGTTTTTTGGGCACTTTTTGAGGTTATTTCAATATCTCCCCCTTGGGAACATTGATCCCTAAATGTCAAAGAAACATACATAAGAAGAGCAATCATGAAGAAATCAGCCCTAACAAGAATACAACAACACATTTAAATACCATTTTCAAAATCTCAACATAAGTTTCAAAGTCATCATGAACTTTTCAACATAAACATGAATGCATGCAATTGACATATGGGCTGAAACATAAGATTTGGAATCATAAAAGAAAAGAACTTGACGTGTTATCACAAGCTTGAATAGAATTAAAAAGGTATGGATATTGCTTCTCCATGCCTGCTCCGGCTCCTTGACAGAGACTATCGACTTGATGATTCTTCCAAAGGGCCTTGACGAACACCACATCCTTATTAATTAACTTTTTCCACCCATCTATCAAATATCTCCACCGGGATCTTCTCCTAAGCCAACTTATCCTCCACAACATCCACAACCTCAAAGAGTTCTATAGCACTAAAGTCACCAACAAATCCCCTCAACCTAAAAGCAAGAAGAACCGGACAAACCTTATCCATATCCATAGGCAATCCCTATTCGCATGCAACCTCACCAATCCTCCTGAACACTCTATAAGGACTCATAAACCTTAAACTCAATTCCTCTATTGCCAAACCAGACCACACTCTTCATGGGAGAAACTTTCAAATAGACCCAATCACCAACTTTAAATACAAGATCCCTTCTCCTCACATCGGCATAGGACTTTTAACGACTTTGGGCTGTTTTCAACTTTCCCTAACCAACCTCACCTTCTCCATAGCATCCATAACTAGATCCAAACCCAACAAAGCCATTTCTCCCACTTCAAACCACCCAACCGGTAATCTACAATGCCTACCATAGAGGGCCTCAAAAAGAGCCATACCAATGCTAGAATGATAGATATTATTAGTTTGATCAAGAACTCACTTTTTCAAGTCATCAACACTAGGCACTCACAACCTACCTTGGAATCTAAGGGCACTATCTCCCCCATTGGAGAAAACTTCCACCTTGCCAACGCTCACCAAAGCCTTCAATTCTAACAATGTCACGACCCAAACCTAGGGCCTAGACATGCCGACAAATGGGGAACACAAAGGAACCCCAAACAAGCTCATAGCATATCATTACACATCCTTGGTCGCAGAAGCAATATAAAACATCATAAGAAACATGAAAAAGGGGAAATAGGACTAAGGGAGAAAGAGAGAGTTTAATACTCAAATAATATAGATGAGTCAAAGCTCAAACGTAATACATAACTTGTCCAACAACACCTCTAAACAAAGATACTTAGTGGGGGCCAAAGCAAAGCAACTGGGCTCACCCTCATAATCAAAACAGCAATAAAGAAGAAGGAATCAATACATAACATAAGAAACATAGACCAACGTCCACTGAATGGAGGACTCACTAATAAGCTTGAGTGAAACCATACTAGCCACGTGGGTGGAGATGCTCAAGCAGGGTTCGGTTCCTATATGGCCATATCATGTAGGCATAGAATATGCATTAGTACATTGGAATGCATTAAGTGTGTGGGATGCAATACAACAAGAGATAGGCAATATAATCAAAATGCATAACAATAGGCAATAGGCATATGACATGCAAGGACAATGCTTGTAATAAAAAATGCTTGAAAATATCCATTCTTTCATATCTTACATAGCCAATTAAGATAACATAATTAGCTTATCCAATTACTTTATACTAGAGGGTGAGAGATATAACATGAGTTCATAACCCCAAATTATACATGAGAGTACAGAGTACATCATAGTTTATAACCTCATAAAGAGTAACATAAACTCATAGGGAACAACATAACCTGATAAAGAGTAACATAACCTCACAGGAAGTAGCATAACCTTATAAAGAGTAACATAACCTGATAGGGAGTAGCATAACCTCATAAAAAGTAATATAACCTCATAGGGAGTAGCATAACCTCATAAAGAGTAACATAACATCATAGGGAGTAGCATAACCTCATAAAGAGTAACATAACCTCATAGTGAATAGGATAACCTCATAAAGAGTAACATAACCTCATAAGGAGTAGATTGAATTTGTACATGAGGGTAAGGTGTACAACATAGCTCATAACCCCTACATGTAGGAATTGGCCTTGCACTAGAGGGTAAAGCATATAACATAGTTCATAACCCCTCCAAGTAGGCTTTCACAATTGACAAGAGCATAAACCTTTTCTTAAGAATCTAACAAGTCATCAACAATTCATAAGAACATAACAACATGAGAGCCCAACAATTCCCTTGGAATACCAAACGTTCTTTACATGATTCAAACACATATATTCATTCCTTTCATCCTTATATACATATCTTCCCTTCTTATCATTATTTGGTCATCACATACATACATCATTTCATCATTATAACATCATTCAACTCATAAAACATACATTGGACCTATAATTCTTCAAGAAACCCTAGCTGAACATTTTATCAAACACTTGGCAGGTGTGTAATGGGGGTAAAAAACTATGCAATTTAGAGATGACATCATGCAAGAAAATTCATTGTAAAACCATAAATCAACACCTTGCAACACCCTCAAGGCATACACATCAAAACCCCTCATCAAATACAACATAAGATCCAAGATTTAGAGCTCAAAACATGCTAAAACAGCCATACTTTCATGAACTAAAGTCACTATGCAGTAAATTTCTCAATATACAAGACCCACATGTAAAATCAACTTTAAGTCATGCAATATTATTATAAAGGAGGCTTAGGTACCATAGGTGGAAGGACCCAATGGTTCAACACTACATACTTGGCTTTTGGAGAAACCTTAAAGAGGCTTTAATGGAGACTTGAAACTTGAGTGAAATCCTTAAGACTGGTCTTGAGTTTTTGGACTTGAATTTGGGAGTAAATATTTAGCTAAGTATTTTGGTGAGTATTGGGGAATGTTTAGGATGATATGAGGGTGAAATAAGGCTAAGGATATGTATTTTCAAGTGTGGGAACCCTTAGGCCCAAGACTTAAAAGACTTGGACTGAAGTAAAGAGAAAATAGGACTAAAACGGTCAGCTCACTGGAAATGCATTTTTTGCACAAATAAGTTCCACAAAAATTTGCATAACTGCTTCATCTGAAATCGAAATGAGGTGAACCAAAGTGCGTTGGAAAGATAATTCAAGGATCTTTGATTTTATAGGTCGTAAGCCACCCAGTTGTCTGAGTGCTAAAAGATATGCCCCTTAAAAGTTGACCCTCCAAAATCGCATTTTTTGCGATTTTCGAATTTTGATACGATTGGTCTAAAATTTGGGTTGAACACATTTCCCACTCAATTTGACCCCCTAAATAATAATATGAAGTCAAATTTTTGAAATAAAAAATGGATTTTTAGATATATGGAAATTACAATTCCGGGCACTTCCGAGGCACATTTTTGAGCACTTTTTTAGGTTGTTTCAATATCTCCCCCTTGGGAATATTCATCCTCGAATTTCAAAGAAATGTACAAGAGAAACATAAGACTTGGAATCATAGAAAGGACTTGACATGTCACCATAAGCTTAAATAGAATGAAAGAAATTTTTATATTGCTCCTTCATGCCCGCTCCGGCTTCCCGAGAGACACATATGAATAGATGACTCTTCCAAAGGGCCTTAATGAACACCACATCCCCATTAATCAACCTCTCCACTCATCCATCCAACACCTCCACCGGGAATTCCTTCAAATCCAACTTATCCTCCACCTCACCCACAACTTCGAAGAGTTCCATAACAATAGAGTTACCAACACATCCCATCCACCTAGAAGCATGAACAACCAGGCGAACCATATCTACACCCATAGGCAAATACCAAAACTTATGCAACCTTACCAACCTCCCTCTACACTCTATAAGGAATCATAATCCTCAACTCAACTGTCAACCTTAAATTCACCTAACCCACTCGGTACCATAGGCACCATCTCCCCCTTGGGAGACAACCTTCACTCTATTGTCTTCTCACCCAAAACTTCCAACTCTAATAAGGTGGAATCAAGGCCTTGCTTAAACTTGACCTCTTAACCCAAGAAGATTTGGAACCATCAAGGATGCTACACCACCATGCTCAACTTCCGTCAACTTAACTTCCAATCTAACCACCGATGGACCCTACTAGTCTCCTCTCTGCCACTATCAACAAACATGCTAGGCTACCTAGAGCACCATTCGCAATATTAGCCTTATCGGAGAACAATAATGCACTCTTATTCATAATCCTTGAAGAACTCAAATGACCTTCTTGTTATACACAATGCACACCTATCATATTTTGCAAACAACTTCTTATCCTCTAAGACTTGCAACACTACCACCAAATGATTTAGAAGCTCTAAACAAATCAATGCCTTATCACTAAAGACCACTACAAACATATCAAGATAGGGTTTTAAGACCCTATACAAAAGACCCACAAACACCATCGGTGCATAAGCCAACAAAACAACTCCACCAATACTCAAAATGATCATTCCTAGTTCCAAAGGACACTAGGGATATCACCTACCCTTTTTCACACTTGACAACAAAACCCAAACCTCAAATCAACTTTAGAGAAGTGACTTACCCATTATAGTTGACCAGATAGATCAACCATCCTTAACCATCGTATTACAACCTTACGAGTCTAACACTCATCGAAAGCATGCTATGCAAATAGCCAAACCACCTTAAGACCCCAAAACATCAAACTAAGTTCAACCAAGATCACAAGACAAGACTTCTATGCAATAAGAACATAGGGCAACCATTATAGACCCCTTCTAGCCACTACAGACTCACGCAACCATCCGGGACACACACGTGAATCCTATTAGCACAAAGGAATAACAAAAGAAATAGCAACTCTCGGACCTATCAAATCACCCTACTCAAAACATCGATCAGAACATTGGTATTACTTAATGTCAACTAAGTAACAAGAGGGGTAATAGAAGACAACCTATTCAGAACCTCCGGTAATAGCCCGCTAAGCCCAAGAAGCTCCTAATATCCGATGGGTTCAAAGGTCTAGGCCAATCTCTAATCACCTTCGTCTTACTAGGGTCCACCTTAATGCCATCATCCCACACCACACAACCTAGAAAGAAAACCTCTTACAACCAAAATTCTTATTTCTCCTATTTAGCATCCAACCTTCTTCTTTAAACTTTGTAGTACTACCCTCAAAACACACACATGCACTACCAAATTAAGGTACACAAACCATCATATCATCACCAAAGCAACCATAGCCTATTAGAGTAAGGACTAATGATCTTACCCATGAGACTTATAGGCATAACCTGTGCACTAGTCAAGCCAAAAGACAGTACCCCAAATTCAAAATATCAGAAAGGACATTCTAATCCTCATCTACCACCAATAATTCTATAGACAAAATAACTTAGGTTCAACACCTCCGATTCTCACAAGATGATAAACGCAACCCCTTAGAGACCAATTATACCTTAAGACATGAAATGGACCTGCCTCCCTATCTACCATTTGACAACCTCCCACTCAAGGATGAGCTAATTAGGGATTCGAGATCTAACTCTACGGGTTCCACCACCTATGAAGACACAACCTGCATGCAATCATTCCATCCCTATAATGACATTGAAATCCACCATACCAATTCTAACAAGTCATTAAGCAAGACCTAATGCTACAAACCCGAATCAACACCTATGAACCTCCTAGTAACCATATACCCAACAAAGAGATAAACACCAAAGGTTCACATCACATCTCAGGACACACAAGAAGCCTAGCATATCATTACACATCCTTGGTCGCGAAAGCAACATAAAACATCATAAGAAACATGAACAACATGAAATGGGACTAAAGGAGAAAGAGAGATTTTAATACTTAAATAACATAGATGAGTCAAAGCTCAAATGTAATACATAACTTATCCAACAACACCTTTAAACATAGATACTTAGTGGGGGCCAAGACAAAGCACCCGGGCTCACCCACATGGTCAAAATAGCAATAAAGAAAAAGGAATCAATACATAACATAAGAAATATAGACCAACATCCTCAGAATGGAGGACTCACCAATAAGCTTGAGTGAAACCATACTAGCCACGTGGGTGGAAATGCTTAAGCGGGCTTCTGGTTCCTACATGAGAAACATACGCGAACGACCCCTGAATGGAGGACTCACAAACAAGCTTGAGTGAAATCGTACCAACTACATGGGTGGAGATGTTCAAGAGGGCTTTGGTTTCGACATGGTGACATCATGTAGGTATAGAGTATGCATTAAGATATTGGAATATACCAAGTATGCGGGATGCAATACAACAAGAGATAGGCAATGTAATCAAAATGCATAATAATAGGCAATAGGAATACGGCATGCATGGACAATGCTTATAGAAAAACATGCTTGAAAATATCCATTCTTTAATAACTTACTTAACCCATTAAGATAACATGATTTGCTTATCCAATAACCTTATACTAGAAAGTGAGAGATATAGTTAAGATAACATAATTAGCTTATCCAATCACCTTATACTAGAAAGTGAGAGATATAGCATGACTTCATAACCCCAAATCATACATGAGGGTAAGGAATACATCATAGCTCATAACCTCACAAAGCATAACATAACCTCATAGGGACCAGCATAAACTCATAAAGACTAACATAACCTCATAGGGAGTAGCATAACCTCACAAAGAGTAACATAACCTCATGGGGAGCAGCATAACCTCATAAAGAGTATCATAACCTCATAGGGAGTAAGATAAACTCATAAAGAGTAACATAACCTGATAGGGAGTAACATAACCTCATAAAGAGTAACATAATCTCATAGGGAGTAGCATAACCACATATATAATAACATAACCTCATAGGGAGTAGCATAACCTCATAAAGAGTAACATAACCTCATAGAGAGTAAATTGCATTCATACATGAGGTTAAGGTGTACAACACAACTCGTAACCCCTATATGTAGGAATTGGCCTTCCACTAGAGGGTAAACCATGTAACATAGTTCATAGCCCCTCCTAGTAGGTGTTTACAATTGACAAGAGCATAAAATTTATCTTAAGAATCCAACAAGTCATCAACAATTCACAAGAACATAACAACATGAGATCCCAATAATTCCCCTACAATGCCGAAGGTCCTTTACATGATTCAAACACATATAGTCATTCCTTTCATCCTTATATATATATCTTCCATTCTTATCATCATTTGGTCATCACATACATACATTATTTCATCATCATATAATCATCATAACATCATTCAACTCATAAAATATGCATTTGACCTACAATTCCTCAACAAACCCTAGCTAGACATTTTATTGAACATTTGACGGGTGTACATTGGGGGTAATTCAACTCATAAGACATGCATTGGATCTTCAATTCCTCAAGAAACCCTAGCCAGACATTTTATTAAACACTTGGTGAGTGTGTAATAGGGGTAAAAAACCATGCAATTTAGAGATGACATCATGCAAGAAAATCCATTGTAAAACCATCAATCAACACCTTGCGATACCCTCATGACATACACATCAAAACACTTCATCAAATCCAACATTAGATCAAATATTTAAAGCTCAAAACATGCTAAAATAACCATACTTTCATGAAAAAAATCATGATGCAGTACCCAACAAAGAGATAAACACCAAAGGTTCACATCACATCTCAGGACACACAAGAAGCCTACTAACAACCAAAAATAATAACAAAAGAAATAGTAGTAAATTTCTCAATATACAAGACCCACATGTAAAATCAACTTTAAATCAAGCAATATTAGTGAAAAAGAGGCTTAGGCACCATGGGTAGAAGGACCCACTGATTAAACACCAGAAACCTTAGCTTTTGGAGAAACCTTGAAGAAGGATTTAGTGGGGACTTGAAGCTTGAATGAAACCCTTGATGAAATCCTTAAGATTAGTCTTGAGTTTTGGGAGTAAATATTTGGCTAAGTGTTCTGGTGAGTATTGGGGAATGTGTAGGATGATATGAGGGTGAAATAACACTAAGTATATGTATTTTCAAGTGTGGGAACCCTTAGGGCCAATACTTAAAAGTCTTAGACCAAAGTCAAGAGAAAATAGGGCCAAAATGGACTGCTCACTGGAATTACATTTGTTGAACAAATGAGTGCCACAAAAATAGGCATAACTCCTTCATCTGAACTTGAAATAAGTTGAAACAAAGTGTGTTGGAATGCTAATTCATAGAGCTTTAAATTTATAGTTTGTGGGCCACCCAGTTCTTTGTGTACTAAAAGATATGCCCCTTCAAAATTGACCCTCCAAAATCTCTTTTTGTTATTTTTGGATTTTGGTATGGTTGCTGAAAAATTCGGGTTAAACCCATTCACCATTCAATTTGACCCCCTAAGCAAGAATATGAAGTTGGGTTTTTTAAATAATGAACAGAATTTTAGATATATGGAAATTACGATTCCAGACACTTTCGAGGCATATTTTTGGGCACTTTTTGGGGTCGTTTCCAATAAGAAGGGATCAAGATCTTGCTTTGCTTCTACCTCATTAACCAAGGAAGATTTTTGAACCACTAACAACCACAATACCACCATAGTCAACTTCTTCTAACCTAACCCTCATTCTAGCCAACCAGTGGACCTCCCTAGCCACCCATTTGCTACCACCATCAATATGAACTAGGCTACCCATGGACACCCTACTCAAAGCACCGACCACAACATTAGTCTTACTGGGATGATAATACACACTCATATTATAATCTTTAAGAAGTTCTAACTACCTTCTTTGTCTCAAGGTAAGATCCTTTGGATGAACACATATTGGAGACTCTTGTGATCGGTAAACACATCAACATGCACCCTATACAAATAATGACATCAATTTTTCAAAGTAAATACCATGGTGGCCAACTCAAGGTCATAGGTAGGATAATCCTTTTCATGCACCTCAAATTGTTTTAAAAGCATAGGCTATCGTCTTACCATTTTTCTTCAAAACACAACCCAAAATAATTCAGGAGGCATCACAATACACAACAAACCCTTCCAACCCTTCCGGTAGAGACAAGATAGAAGCGAAGACAGACTTATCCTTCAAGGTTTGGAAACTCTTTTTGCACTCATCAGTCCACACAATCTTAGCCTTCTTTTGAGTCAACTTAGTCATGGGAGAAGCAATAGAAGAGAACTTATTCACAAACCTCCAGTACTAACTCATTAAGCCTAAGAAAGTCCTAATGTCCGAGGGAGTCAAAGGTCTAGGCAAATTTTCTAATCACATCCTTCTTTTTAGGATTCACCTTAATACAATCCTCCCACACCACATGACCTAGAAAGACAATGTCTATCAACCAAAATTCACATTTCCCATACCTTGCATATAACTTCTCTTCCCTTAATCTTTGTAGTACTACCCTCAAATGAGCTACATGCTCTAAATAAATCAATACTTCATCACTAGAGACTGCCACAGACATGCCAAGGTAGGGTTTTAACACCTATTCATGAAACCCATAAACATAGCCAGTGCATAAGTCAACCAATCAACTCCACCATGACTAAAATTACTCATTCCTAGCCCGACAGGGCACCTAGGAATATCACCTACCCTCGTCCTCAGTTGGGGATGAAACTCGAACCGAAGATCAATCTTAGAGAAGTGACTAACCCATTAAGGATTTTCAAATAGATCATATATCCTTGGGAGGGGTTACTCATTCTTTGTGGTGACCCTAATAAGTTGCCGATAATCAATACACTTCTAAGGGAACCAACCTTCTTACACACAAGCAACACTAGGAAGCTCAGTATAAATGACATCGAGGAACTTAATAACCACCGAACCGACCCTATAGGAAGGAACTTGGACTCAATATCCCTTAGAAAACAACTCATAAGAGTGAATGCAAGAAAGGAATCTACCCTTGACCCACCACATAATGATTTTCCTACTCTAGAATGGGTTCACTAGGGAATTGGAATCTAACGGGTCCTACCAATAATGGAGACATAATATGTATGCAACTAATACACCTCAAGTATAATATCAAAACTAACTATATCTAATTCAACATAGTCATAAGAAAAGATCTATGCAATATGACCACAGAACAATTCCTATGGACCTTCTTTAGCAACAATAGTCTCACAAATGGGGTAGACACTAAACGTTAACACAATAACTCAAGACATACATGAAGTCCATGAGCAAACAAAGGGGATAATGAAAGAGATAGTGGCAACTGAACCCATTAATACACACAAATCAAAGTTGAAGGAAACTTCAACATACTGGTAACAATATTAGGCACCACATCAACTCTTTGAGCCTCTTGATCAACATGAACACATTGTTCTTGAGGTCGACTACTCTAATACCATTTTTAAGTATGAAGACGATCAACACCTTGTGGTCATCTCATCACAACCATAACAAGCATTGGTACCCCTCAAACATGGGCCTCTATGAATCTTACCACATTTTGAGAACTTAGCATAAGGCACCACACCACCACCAACTTTGGGACTTTGGAACATTTCTTTAATACGAGCCCTCTTGATCCCTCTCTCCTCTCTCTTACCACTTGAAGTCTCGAGGGCACCCACTTGTTGATTGAGTTGAGTTATCAATTTTGTCAGCCCTTTGACCAATGCCCATAGAGCATTGCAAACCTTGGCATTTCATATATTACCATCCTTAGTAGCTTGAGACATATTCTGAAATGCAATGACTAAAATAAGAAATAAGCTTTAGAGGATTTAACTCTATCGCATGACATGGATCAAAAGTATGGAAACATTTCCTAAAATGCGTCATAGCCTCTCATTCATAGTCATGGCGCGCTTCACAACCATGAATAAGACTCTAATTGATGTGGTCTATTGGATTGCGAGGACCATTAACAACCTAGTGCTCTACTACCAAGTTTGCCATGACCCAAACTAGGTCCTAGACGTGATATAACAAATGGGGAATGATGATGTTCACACTTCTAGAAGAAAGCAATCACTGTCAGCAATTAACCTAACCGAAGGTTCGGGTAAAATTCACAGGGAATATGGGGCTTGAATACAAAAATTCACTACTAATTATTTCAACCATAAATAACTAAACTCTCTAAATGAATGGGGGGTTTGTGATTAAAAAACAAAGTAAAATAAACACTAAACTATGACACGAGGAAATACTCAATTTTAGGGACAACTTAGAAAATGTGTTCACCATGGTTCGTTGAATCAATTACCCTAGGTAACATAACTATAATTGGAAATTCATGTGCAGAACAGTAACTTAGGTTCTTCCAGCCCTCTTTTGAAGGTGAAGGTCGAATTTCACCATAGCGCTTAGTCAGCCACCATGGCGTGCCAACTAACCGTTACCAATTATCCCAATGAACCTCTCCTTGCTCAAGTTTGGTTGATTAGACGAGAACACATTAATTGAATCCTGTCATCTACTTCCCTTTTCTTATTCGTCACTACCTTGGTCAGGTTAATGATAGTAGGTGAGGTTTGGTGTTAGCCACCACCAAATGATAATCATAATGAAAGGAAAATAGATAATACATGCAAACCCCAATTGTAGAAATACAATAAACCTAGGTTATTTCAAATTAACTACCCATGATTCACACAACCCCAAGTTGTGGGTGCTTAGCTACTCATGGCTAAGGTAAAACATGCAAAATGCAAAGACAAGATATAAATGAAAGTTTTACCAAAAACACTAAAGAGTGTAGGCACCACAAGTTGCAAATCCAAAAGCTTGATTGATCAATAATGAGTACAAAACAAGATTTGCAATCCCCAAAATGGATTTTTCAAGAGAGAATAATAAACTAATCTAAAAGCCTAAAATAGTCTTGAGAGACTATTCAAAGGAAAGTTTATCTTCAAAAATCTGGAAGCTTCTCCATGTGGGATGTGTTGCTCCTGATCTCGCTGAATAGCCACCAACAATACCGACTCCTGCACCACCACCTCAGGTCTGGGCTCCTGCTCCTTATAAAAATCGAACTAAGTGTATTTATAGTGTTTATAAATATACCATAAAAATAATATAGAAAAGACAATTGGCAGCTGGCAGCTAGTATGCCTTGTAGGTATGACTCATAGGGGACCTACAAGTCATAGTCAGGGCCTCGTATCAGGCTCTTGGCATCTTAAACTAAACTGATACGGCCTAAGGGTGTGAGGTGTTACTTGAGCTACGACTCGTATATTCCTCTCATAGACTTGGGCTTAAGTTTTTGGTCTAACATTTTAGCTGTTTGATTCCTACTACGAGTCCATTTATATGAGTCATGGTGAGACTTACGACTCATAGGATGGCCTCGTAGGGGTGACCTCATCTTAGCAGATTTCAAAATTTTAGTCTCTATTTCTTGGTACAACACACCTTACGACTCGTAACTTGTGCAACAACTTGTAGGTGAGCTCGTATGTCCTATGATTCAGTAAATCTGTAACTCTCCTTTAAAATCATTCCAACCTAGCTTTTCTGCAAGAATAACATAAAAATATATAAAAACCATAAAAAGTCACATTAAGAACTCACAAAATCCCTTGTTTTGGGCATTAAATATGTTGTATTTTGATAGCACATCAACACCCTCATCATAGAATTATTGCTTGACCTCAAGCGATGACTCAATCTAAGCAGATAATGATAAATACATAGTAGGTACACTAATGGCATATACAACAACTCCTTTGATTAGGCTACTCAATCATCCACAATTGCTGGTATAGTCATACGCTACTCATGTAGTGCAAATGCCCTTACTGGAAAGAAGTCCCTCATACTCATTCAAATAAACATTTAGAATTTAGGGACTGAGAAAGTTTTCTGACTCTCACAATTGAAATTCATGCATACTGACTAATACCATAGACTTACCTCTATACTCATCTTCTGGCTTGGTAATAAAGTGGATTTGGATCAATTTAGGACTTATGGGCTTGTAACATAGGTCCAGGGGGCTTTGGTATGGCATTTTAGGCAAGTAATGACTAAAAACTATCCTTGAACCATATTCACCAACACGTTTTTCTTTAATAATCCAACCCTTTTCAATAAATGCACCCTTATTCTCCTGTTTTGAACTTTTCTTGAGTGTTTTCTTTCTATTTTCAGCTGTGCGTTATTTCTGAACACAATTCTTGCTACTTTTTCTCAATTCAAGGCACTTTTCTTTTTTATTTTCTTTACTCGGCTCATGATTTTTCATTTCTTTCTTTATTTCCCAACAAATCACCTCATTGTAATTACTTTACCATAATAAAGGCCACCCTCAACTTAGGGTTTTAGCCTAAGATGAGGTACACAATATCTATTCCTCAAACCAGGGCAACAACTTATAGCCACCCTCAAGTTAGGCTTTTAGACTCAATTAAGGTTCACATGTCCAAGGATAGATCAGGGCTAATATCAAGGTATTTCATTAAACAAGGTTAAGCTAACATGGTGTCAAGAAAGAATGAGTAAATGATAAGCTCAAAAATTTGGAACAAGGGATTCTCTCACTTATTTGATGGTTCATTTTAGGCTAAAAGTGGGTTCACTCAAAGAACAGAGGCCTAAGATCCTTTCCATATCCACCACATCACCAAACCAATTTTAGAGTAATAAGATACGTTCTGAGTCCATATAAGATGCATAAATGCAGCAAAATAAACTCACAACACATATGATATTACATCCACAATCAAGTATATACAACTTCCCATACCCCACCAAAATAGGATACTTTGTCCTCAAAGTAAAAACACATAGAAAACAAAAATACGCAAATATAACATAGAGATATATGTACAGTAAAAACCAATATTTAAAGATGGATATCCAAAATCAAAGTAATAAAATATCATTCAACACAAAACATTCATAAACAACATAATGATCAAAATTCTCTTAACAAAAGGACAAATTAAAGAACTGCGATCAAAAGAAGTCAAACATCATGGTGCATCAAGCATCGGCCTCTGGCTGATCTGTGGGGTCCTGAGGCACCATCTCTCCCACAGCAGTATCGAAACTACCCTCTCCATGTGGGATGTGTTGCTCCTGATCTCGCTGAATAGCCACCAACAATACCGACTCCTGCACCACCACCTCAGGTCTGGGCTCCTCCTCCGATCTTGGTCTCTTTTGAGTCAGCTCTGGATCATCATCATAATCAAGGGGCCTCTTCCTATGAACGTTCGGACAATTAGCTGGCCACTCGAATGCCTCATCGCCCCTCGATGCCATCTCCGGGACTGCAATGAAGTTGCCAACATCTGTAATAAGTCGACCTTAAACTTGGCCAACTCCTTAGTCACAGTGCCCATATCAACATGCCGATCTCCCTTAAGTCTCTGTTGGACTCTTGCCTCAAAGGCATCTACTTGGGAATCTACCACTCTAACTCTCTTATCTTCAAAATCACGGGTGAATGCCTTCATCCTCTCCTCAAAGTCCCGTACGGTCTGGTCAACCCAAGGTTTGACCCATATAGATAGAGCCTAAAGTTTGGACTTTGCCGTAGATACCCTGCAGAATAATGGCTGAAAAGCAACAACAGAAGTAAAACAATCAACCTATAATGAAGTTGTTACTGGTGCCAGAGTACTGGAGGATGGTGTGGACTCGATCTCCACAGCTGGCGTGGGCTTTGTAGATATTGAAGTAGTGCCGGTAAGAGCTGGAGGTGAACTTTGAGTCAGAGGCTCTACTTGGAATGCCTCCAAAATTGGAGGGGGAATAGCTCACTATAGAGCAATAGGGTTCTCGTTGGCCTTGATTAAACTGGGATCCATTATGTGCAATGCCTCTACATGAGGGTCCAAGTGGAGAAAGATTGATACCCCAGCTACCTTACATAACTTGTGTATAAAAATAAGGAATGACAAGGCCTGCTAAGTGTGGACTACTGACTCATGTATCTGTTCTGCTATAACTTGTGCCTAGTCAATTTTGTACCATGCCAAGATGCTAGTCAACAACCCAACTCTTTCCAATGTGATCACATTATCCGTGAAAGTGGGTCTAATGCACTAGCGAAGAGTGGACTACAAAACTTTTACCCTAAATAAGAGATGAGCCTTCAGAATATGCTCCATGTGATTCGTAACCTATGTTGGCTCAACACCTTCCTCATAAATTTGACTTGCTCTCCACCTAAGAAGTTCTGTTCTGAGCCCGACATCCTTCTAATTCATTGGCTTTCTTATCTCTGCAATCCTATGATCATACTTTGCGGTGTTGACTGCTACTTAGTATTGGCAATAGGTTTGAAAAAGTATCTAAAAATATCAAATTTAGATATTTGTACCCTGTCGAAGTAAGGAACCATGGCATATATATTTTTGACTGTTACTTAATATTGGCAA